>JAWWMS010000028.1:17689980-17721504 GCA_035048045.1 Chlorospingus semifuscus
AAGGGAAGGGAAGGGAAGGGAAGGGAAGGGAAGGGAAGGGAAGGGAAGGGAAGGGAAGGGAAGGGAAGGAGAAAGGGGATTACAGAAACATTGGGGTGGTCAAGATCTCCTTGCAGAGTGCAGCTTCCTCCTAAACGGAAGGGCAGACACTGATCTCTTCTCTCCAGACCTGTGCCAGGGCAGGTTTAGGGTGTGCATATCAAGAAAGGTTTTTCCCCAGAGGGTGCTGGCACTGCCCAGGCTCCCCAGGGAATGGGAACATCCCCAAGGCTGCCAGAGCTCCAGGAGAGTTTGGGCAGCACTCCATGGATGCCCAGGGGGGATTACGGGATGTCTGTGCAGGGCCAGGAGCTGCACTGGATGATCCCTGTGGGTCCTTTCCAACTCAGGATATTCTGTCAATCTCTGAAAATTGCATCCAAGCTAATTGTACTTCCTTTGGAACCCCTAAGATACCCATATTAACCCCAAATTTTGGGGTGTAGAATGAGTCTCTGACCAATACTGAAAACATTAACCAGGGATAAGTATTTTAGAAATCTCCATGGAGATATTGTTATGGCAAATCAACAATGCCTGGTGTGTGACACACATTCATATTAATACCTCTAATTCATCCAAAATGCCCTTTTGCTATTCTTGCAGCATGCTAGAAAGAGCTGTCACATGTGGGATGGGATTCTAATTGCTAGCAGAATACTCAGCTGTTGACAGACATGGCTTCCTGTTGGAAATAAATGTAAACCAGAATAGGAAAGCTGACCTGATCCAACTGAGGTCTTTTGGAGGTGAAAAATAGAACAATTACCGGATGCAGGTAGATAAAATTTTTCCCTGTGGAACAAAAATTCTGTGGGATGTGCTGATTTTGCAGAGCTAAAACCTTTCCTGGGAATACATCAATTCAGCTTAGCAGGGAAGAAAAAAAGATAAGTTGAATAGTTTACATTTTTTTATAATACTTGTTATTATTAATCTTTGAAGAATTAACAAGGAAAAAATGTCAGTGGTAAGACAAAATTTCTTATACATATTCAAACAGTGTATAAAAATCAACACAAAATGGTTTGGTTGTGTAAAAAAATATTTGGCTTTGTTGTAAGCATCACAACTGTTTGTAGATTTTTATTTTTCCTCTAAATAACGAGTATTTTTTAAAGTTTTGGCTGTGTTTAAAGGTTTCATCTTTTGAAGCATAGTCAAAATAGAATAGTCAATATAGAATATATATTCAATATAGAATAGTCAATATAGAATAGTCAATATAGAATATATAGTCAATATAGAATATATATTCAATATAGAATAAATAGTCAATATAGAATATATAGTCAATATAAAATATATAGTCAATACAGAATATATATTCAATATAGAATAAATAGTCAATATAGAATAAATAGTCAATATAGAATATATAGTCAATATAGAATATATGTCCTGTTGTCCTTTTATCTTGTGGGTGCATGGGGCAGAGAGGGCAGGACTGATGAATAAACTGAAAACACTTCCAGTTCCTGTTTCCTGCCACTTTGGGCTGTAGGACAGTACATGAGACCTTGAGCATTTTTCTCTTTGTTGATTTTCCTGCCCCTGAAGGGCCATGAAAGGCTGAAGATTTCCTGGCTGGCCCAGATTGCTCATCTGATGTGGGCTGAGGTTTCTCCTGGATGTAAAGCCCAGCTGGAGGGAGAGGAGCAGCAGAGGCAGCTCTCAGGAGAGCCCAGCAGCCCTGGTTTCCAGGAGCTGGGTGCTCAGAACACTCAGAGGCCAGAAATAATAAACACCTGCTGAGGGAAAATGTCAAAATGTTCCTTCCTGGCTTTTAAGAAAACAAATTCTGAAAGCTGGAGGGAACATGCCCAAAATGAACATGACAAATAAATTAACAGCTCAATTACCCAAGTGCCTTACATGAACAAGGACAGCTCTCCATGGTGCAGAAGGAAATTAAAGCCCCTACCAGAATGGGATTTTATGTTGCATTCAGACCCACTCAGGAGAGGAAAATATTGAGACCCCAAGAGGGGATTTTCTGTTAAACTGGAGCAGACAAAGCAGGTTCCTCTGTTCCTTACCCTGCCATTGCCTTTGAGAGGTGCAGGAGGGCAAGCAGAGGAGCTGTAGCACAGGCTCCAGCTCTTGTTCAGGTCCTTTAGCAACCAAATTAAGTTGTCAGCACCCTCAGACAGGTCAGAGCAGGTACAAGGACACTGCAGGGTCAGTGGGAATGGTGTGGAACAGAATAATGAAATTCAGGGGTCTCCAGATGAGCCTCAGAGATTGCCATAACCGTAAATCACATAGCCCTGTCACTGCTGTGTCCTGTAGGAGAGAGACAGGCACTGGAATGATCAAAAAGGGGTTTTCCACAGCAAAATTCTCTTGTTCTGCTTCCTTTGAAAGGGACTGTAGGTATAGCATTATTTCCACTTTTGTAGAAATATTTTATCTTAAAAAGAGTCTTATTAAATAGTCTCCAGCTGGGATTGGCTTACAGAGGGGCGTTATCTGAGCACTCCAGAGGGCTCTGAAAATAGAAGAGGGAAAATGCTTCAATGAGAGAAAATATATGTCTGCTCATAAAGGTTAATGTGAAATGTCCCAGTGTGCTGGAGACACAGAGAATTGTGGCTATTGAATTCATTCTCTCACTAAAAATATTCCAGTCAATTCCAAATAGTCTCCTCTCCTCACCTGTGTTTCCAAAAGCCTTCTAAAGATTTTATCTTTGAAACCAACTTTTTTTTTCATCTTCTGCTTTATCATCTTTGATTTTGGGGTCAGTTTTTCTTTCTTAGTTTCTTTCTTTGTCAGGCTGCCTGGAACTATTGCTGTGTCTTCCACTGAAAACACACATTGCTTGTGGAGGCATCTCCAAGTATGAACCAGCTCCTGAATGAGGAGTTGAACTGTGTTGAGAACTTCTATTTTCATGTGTTTTCAAGCTTGGGCATCCCTAACTGATCCCTGATCGTACCAGTGTCCAAAGAGATTATCACAAGCACCCAGAGAAATGTTTAATGCTAATTTAGAGGCTCTGATTGTGTCCTCTGAATTCAGCTGCCTCTCCCCACTGCTCCAAAGGAAATAAAAGCTGGGCAGGAAGGTGATCCAGCCTGTGCCATCATGTCCAGGTGTACAGGAACTCTGGATGTCCTTCCCTTTATCACTGGGCAGCCAGCAAATATAGAAAATACTGATTTCTTTAAAGCCTTTCTCAGGCAAAGCTTGATGACTGAAGAAAACAAAACCCATCATCATTCTACATTCTTCAGTTAACCTCAAAAACCACTTCCTTATGTAGGATTCTGCTCCAGGAGCTGCATCAAAGAGGAGATTGCAGCTCCAGAGCAATCCCACCCATGGGGATGGCCCTTTGGCAGTCTGAACCTGAAGTTAATCCACAACTGTCACACAGAAAAGAGGAGTAAAAATGCAACCACGCTGCAGTGATGTGCTGCCAATGCCAGAGCAGCAAACATCCCTTTTAGGGGTCATTTTTAGGGATCGTTTCTTCCCTTTAAGGGACCATTTCTTCCCTTTTAGGGACCATTTCTTCCCTTTTAGGGACTATTTCTTCCCTTTTAGGCATGATTCCTTCCATTTTAGGGACCATTCCTTCCCTTTTAGGGATCATTTCTTCCTGAGCTCACCAACTTGGACGTCCTGGCCTGGTGGCCTTGCAAACACCATTTCCATTGAATAGATCCCCACATTCTGCACTCCCTGCTTGCAAACCAGTTCAGGACCCCTGGCCTGTGCTCCAAATTAATCAGAGCTTGTTTTTAGCCAGAATATCAGGGGAGCTCCATGGCACTGCCATGGATCTTTGGTGCTCTGGGCTTTTATTAATGATGGTGACACCAAATGCACCTTCTGGTGTGAGGGGAGCTGCAGGAAAGATAATGTTATTTCTGAATCAAATTATCTTTCCTCTTTATACTTAATTTAGAACACAATTTGCTGGAGGCTGAAAAGCTTTGGCTTCAGTTTGCACAGAGACATCATATGTGTCTGCCTGTCCAAATATTTTACCCTTACATTTTACAGCAATAGCTGGGCCTATAAAAATGATGGCAAAAAGCCTATTGATTTCATCTGAACAGGAGCCAGCAGAAGCTGATTTTACCTGGACAGTGTTCTCTGACAGATGTAGCTCAGTAATAATTCATGTTCTTGAATCCAACATAGAGCTATGAATGCACAATAAATAAAAAAATCACAGTTCTGAGTCTGTTACTTTTCTCTCTGTTTAATCAACAGGAACAGAGAGAAGGAGCAGATGACCTGTAATAAAAGATTTTTACCATTTCTTCTGCACTTCTTTGCTGAAATGAAATCATCTTTCACTCTGGAAGAGTGAGAGGGTAACACATCCCCCTGTTACTATGTATGAGACATTTCTTTGGTAATGCTTTCACCACACCACATTTGTAACTGCTGAAAAATAACCTGGACAGGAAAGCCTGGAGGAGTAAAAAGGTTGTTGTTCTGTAGGAAAGGAGAGAGTGAGGTACAATTTCAGAGCTTATCTCAGATGATGCCAGC
This sequence comes from Chlorospingus semifuscus, assembly GCA_035048045.1. Classification (NCBI taxonomy): domain Eukaryota; kingdom Metazoa; phylum Chordata; class Aves; order Passeriformes; family Passerellidae; genus Chlorospingus; species Chlorospingus semifuscus. The sequence goes on from JAWWMS010000028.1 coordinate 17,694,532, forward strand.
AGAGGAGATGTGGCTGTAATTTCCTTGCATGAAGTAATTTGCAGAGGCACATTAATTAGTGTGAGTGTGCGAGGAGACAGACAGAAGCTCTCCAGTTCTGTCCTGGAAAATACCAAAGGTCCCTGGGAGAATCTGGGTACTCCCAAATCCATCAGAAGGAGAATTTTCAGGGTTCCATGGAGGTTTACCCCAAATCCATCTCATGCCCCAATCAGCCTCACACATCAGGCTGCTGACTGGGAGCTCTCTGTCCCCTCAGTGTTCAGTGAACACAAACTGGGGATGTCTTTTCCTCCTTTCCCTTGGAACAGAGTGGAAGGCCAGATCTGCCTGTGGTTTCAAATCCTGAATTTCAGTATTTGATTTGTATGATTTGTCTGTCTATAATTTGTATTGGTCTGTCATGCTTAGAACATGAAAAGTGCTCTGTTTAATGAGAAAGTGGACTCTGTTTCTATTCCAGCTCCCAAAACCCTGATTTCATCTAGACCCCATTCCCCTCACAAAGAACCTTTCAAAAGCAAAGAATTTCAAAAATCACTGCTATGAGTGGTTCAAGAATCTACACAGTAAAGAGGTCCCAAAATGATCTGTCCTCATTGCAGATTTTTTTGTTAGCTTGAATTTCTTGCTCCAGAAATGGGTCAATATTCACACACATACAAAAAGATCTTTTGTTTTCCCAAGTATGTGTGAATTTTGTGGAATTCTTTTAGGATACAGAAAAGCATATCTTTATTTTCAACATCTAACATGCCAGACCCAGTTGCTTTGAAAACATCCTCTCCTCTAATGTGGTTTTCATTAGGAGAATGCACTCCCAAACTGAAATCAGTGCCAGTTTTCAGAAAGCAATCCAGTATGTTCTTGCCTTGACATCTGTTGGTATAAATAATGTAGTAAAATGGGAATTTGGAAGAATTATTTATGTATATTAGAGAAGATTTGTAACTGGGTGTGATTCTGACAACCTGCTGCTACAGGCAGAGCTGCACTCAGCTCAGATATTGAAGCCAGCAAAAAGGAACACTGTGATTATTGCTGGATCATTCTTGCAGCTCAGATTTACAAGTTGCAAGCAAATAAAAAGTCACAGACTGGCATGGGAGTGTCACCAGGAGCAACCTTGGGAGCAGTTAAGCCTGGAAAGGAAGTTTGCAGTGAAAGCTGTGTTGTTTTTTGTTGGGATTTACATTTCCAATCAAAAATCCAGGAGGATTTTGGCCTGTGGGGGGTGTTTGCAAGCTGGTTAAAGCAGAATGGGGACTTACTCCTCTAAGCAGATTTTAAATTCACCAAAAAATATCCTTGTGGAATGGAAAGCTGAGAGCTGTGCACTGATATTAGGGATATTTGCATTACCAGGGCAATATTTAATTGGCAGTTGCCCTAACTGGACCCTTCTGAGCTTAGTTTGACATTTATTCATTGTCATTTTGCACAGGATTTGCCATGCAGAGTAACCAGTGAGCACCTGCAGTGCTGCCCAGGGGATGGGTGAGTAACTCTCATTCTTTCTGCAGAGACCAACTTGCTGGGAGCACTTTAAAGCCTTGAATGGAAAAGTCAGAAAATTTAGCAAACATTTCACTGCTTTTACTTCAGTTTTTGAGCACTGTGCCCTCCTGCCTTGTCCTAGTTGTGGTGTCTGGAGCAGGAGTGCAGCAAGAACCCCTCACCAGCTCTACAGTCCCTGGAGTGGCTGCTCTGCTTTGTGCCTCTGTTGAGTGAAGGGTTTGTTATTTCTTGCTCAGATACTTTAAATTTCTATTCCTGTGCTGAGAGGAGCACTCAGTGATGTGCAGGCAGGTTCTGAGCTGTTTGTCTGGGCTGCCAGGAGGGCAGAGCTGACCAGTTCCATACCTTGTTTTAATCTGTCACAGCTCTTTCCCAGCACGTCTTGCAGACTCTTTTCTACCAACATGCACTAAAATCAAACTTTCTTGGTTTCTTTCCTGGCTTACATTTAAGGGGATGAGCTTGTGCTGGTTTATTTTAATACAACATCAGTTCTAAAATACTTTTTTCCACTGGAAGACTCCAGCTTTTCTGGCTGTGCTGAAAGTAGCATTTGGTATAAGCCATAAACCCTGCTGCAAACAACTTAATCTATTCAAAATGAGGCTGGAAAGGAAAAAGAGCAGTACAACAAACAAAGGCTTGTGTGTCCTTGTTTAAGGCTGAGAATCCCATGGCTCTGAGAGATGAGTTTTGCCCTTGGAGCCCTCTCACAATTTAAGACATTTTTATTCCAGCTGTTTGCCCAGCCTGGAGCAGAGCTGCCTCACCACTGAAAATGCATCTGAGCTCTGTGAAAATGCACTTTGAATCATCTCTTGTGTTATTGCACCTGAGACAGTGAAGATGCTTAAAGTTCATAAGGGAGCTGAGATCAAATTTAATCATGTGTGCACTGCAGACAATTGTATTTCCCATTTGCTAAATCCAATTGTTGGTGTTTCGTTCAAGCATCTGCTGAAGAGAGTTCTTGCTTTGCCTTGCAGTGAAAAGGTGAATCAGTCAATTGTTTTATTTCTTCCAGAGGTTAATCACCTTTCCTTATAAAATGTTTGTGTCTACTTTGATGTTTCAGTCAATGTGTCTTGAGCCTTTTGCCACTGGTTCTTGGTCTGTCCTGCAAGACACCAGTTCAGCCTCCAGTAAAATTCATCTTCTCTCCTCAGCCCCAGCCTGGGTCCCAATTACAGCCTGGTGTCCCACCCCAGCAGGTTTAATTGGCTGAAATTGTGAGTTGAATCTCCTCTACATCCCAGGTCGGTGATTCTCAGAATATTCCACCCCATTCACTGCAATTAAATCAGCAGCCAGGGCAAAAAGTGCTCAATTTATGCCTGACTCCTCTGTGCACCCTGTGATAATCCTCAGCTAAACTGATCATGAGATTGTGCTGCTTAAAGCCAGTGTTTATCTTTGCAAGCACTTAAGGCATTAAGTGTCAGTATGGGAGGAAAATGAAACGTTGGCAGAGAGTTTTTAGAAGCAAACATCAACTGGAATATTAAGGGGCTTGATGCAAGGAGCAGATTTATGGTTTCACCTGACAGGTTTGAGTCTTAAATAAGGGAGATAAAGATAATAAATGTTGTAGCATATCTGATTTACAGCTCTGATATGAGATAAGTTGGCTGCTCTGTACAGATCACAACTGAGATTCCATAGCTGTATCCACATTAACAAATATAATATTCTCACATTAAGTGAGAATCCAGAAGTGGGATTGTCCAGAAAGTTTGTTTTTTAGAAGGAAGATATAGCCAGATGTAAGATGCTTCCTGGAAAACAGCTTAAAAGAGGAGGAAAGTGCTGATTTCTGACTTAGAAACTAGTTTTGTGATTGAGCCCAAAAAGTTTTTCATCAGCCCTGTCATTCCAACTGAATTAAAAGTGTTAGGGGAAAAAAGGCAAATAATTCTCAAACAGAACATGGTATCTGGTGACAGCCAGCACATGGATATGGAAAACAGCTGCTGGTGTGGGTAGTGCAGGGATTATTGACACATAGATATGGGCACTGCAAAATAGACAAAGTCACTTTGCATCTAGAAAAGAGAACAGTGCTTCTATTACTCTTACCAGGTGTTTCTAATAGCCCACAGAATAATTTGTGACTTTGTAATAAGAATCTGTTTTAGGACCAAGAGTTATGGTTCTTGCCTGAAAAAATATTGGGAATTTTTGCATAAAACTTTAGGGACTTTTGCAGGATTGTTGCTCTCAAGAATTGTAACAGCTTTCAGTTTTTTCTTGGTTTGGAACTCAGCAAAATTGAAACACTGACATTTGAGGTTAAATACACTTCTGGTGCTCTTTGTTATGGTAACACCCCCTTCAGTGCTACATTGAAGAAGAGAGCTGAAAATTCACACTTTGCCACAGCACACTTTAAATCTTGTCTGAGCCCCGTATTCTGTAGCCAGATTTCATTGAACTTTCCTCACATGGAACTGTTCTTGGCTCATAGTAACCCAGAAATCCCGGTGAGGAGTTCACACCTTTGCTCGGGGCTGATCTCACCACAGCTCCTTTGCTCTCACAGTCTCACCCTGCTGAGGACACCCCTGAGAGCTCCTGGAGTCCTGATTTTGGCAAAACACTTCTTCCCACGAAAACCAGCATCATTCTTCAGTGGGACAAGATTCAACTCTTATTATTTTTAAATCATGTCACTAATCTACTTATTGGAGCCTTGCCCTGGTGTAATAAAACCAAGTTGAAATTGCTGAAGGGCTCAGCTGCTGCCTCCAACAGCTGCCTGGCTGTAATTTGCCAATAGGATGTATTACATCCTGATTACAGTTTCTTTTGAGTGATAGGCCAAAATTACAAGGCCAAAATGTGGCTAATCATGATAAAGGAGATAAGTCTATTCATCTCCTGCCTGCATTTAATATTTGCACAGCAGATGCTGTTTATTCCCTTCAGCTTCATTTCCACAGAAATTTGCTCTCATTCTGAAGAAGTCGTGAGGTTAATGAAAATCTTTATTGGACATTTTGATGGTGGAGAGAGGGAGGAAGGTGAAATATCTTGGAAGGTTTCTCTTTGTTTCGCAGCCCAGATAAAATTACACAAATCAACCAGCCCTTGAAAGAAAAGCAAAGTGAGCAACTCCAGGCCAGAAACAATTTTTAGGAGGAATTTCTTCACTGAAAGGGTTTTCAGGCATTGGAAGTGGTGGAGTCACCATGCCTGGAATTGTTCAATGAACAACAGGAGATGGCTCTCAGTGCTCTGGTTTTGGTGGTGTGGTATTGTTGGGCCAAAGGTTGGATCTGATGATCTTGGAAGTCTTTTCCAACCTTAATGATTCTGTGATTCCAATCTTCCTAAAACACTCTGGGAACTCCTGATGAGCAGTGTCACAGCAAAAATAGGCATTATTAATTTCTTCTTTGCCTCCGCCACTGTGGGTGAAAATACAAGCCACAGCAGAGTCCCTGATGCATCAGATCAGAGCAGCCACTCACAGACACTCAGCTCCCCTGGGGTCTCAGAACAGAGACAAATTCCAATTTATTTTGTGTTCTTGTGATATGCCAAGCATGAGGCCCCAAACACACCACAGATAATTGATCTCAAGCTTTTGCTCTTCACATCCCAGCCTTTCTGCTGCTCCATTTTTTGCCAGTTGTTCCTTGCATTATGAACTGTAAGCACAGAAGGAGAATGCCTGCAAATGCTGAGGGGTAAATATTTTCCAGCCTAGTGGGTGCAGACCCCAGAGATGTGTTTTAGGCTGCAGGACAGATTGTGAGTTAGGCCAGGCTTGTGCAGCCCCTGGACCAGCTGAGCTGCTCCTACCACCAGTGTAAGGGTTTGACACAGCACCAGTAAAGTCACTCTCCTGTGGGAAATGAAAACCATTCCTAACACTGAAATATAATCAACATTCTAGAAACAAAGCCATTGAATGGCTAATTCAGATTACTCCTCAGGAATGAGAAGTAAAGAGAAAATGAAACATTTAATTCTGGAAACACATTTTGCCCCAAACTCTCCCAGGCATCCCCCTGGGATGTGCATCCATCAGCTTGGGCTGGGTGTGTTTCCAGGACATTCTTTGTGACCAAGATAATCTCCTGTTTGACTGAGGCTTTGACAGGCAGGGGTTTGATTGACTTGGCTGTTGCAGTGCTGCCAGAGGGACAGGACTGCACAAACAGGAGCTCCCTGACCCAGTGAGGCCAGGGGCACAGCAGCAGCAATGCTCCCGTGCATCTCACCCCAGTTTTTACCCACAAAGTTCTCCATAGCATCACCAGGGTGGTATCCCTACACAGCCTGCCCTCAAAGATGAAACTGAGGTTGGAAAAAACCCAACCCCACTGGTTGTCTGCTGTTACTCTCATTCATTAAGCTTTTCCTTTTTCTCCCACAAGGATTTATCCTCATATTACAAATCAGTAATTCCTTCTCATTTTTCTCATGTGTTACCATGCAAACTTGATATGCCTGTGCTCAGCATCAGAGTCCATGTGCCAGTACACCACAGAGGTTATTCAAAGAGGGAATGTGGGATTTTCCATGTTCTAAGGACTGGATTAAGGACAGCAAAGCAACCAGAGCCAGGGTGATGCGTCCTCTTCCTCCATCCCTGGACCCAGCTTGCCAAAGGCAACCCAAGTGCTCCATTTGTCTCTGCTGAGATGCCTTGGAAGGCTGAGAAAGCTAATTTGCCTCTGCTGAGCTCTTTCTTGAGCCCCCACCACAGCCGGTGCTGATGAATTTCTTGTGATGGTGCTGCCAGGCTCCACAAGCAGGCAGAGATTTGTGCCACAGGGTGTCAAATTCGAGTTTATCGTGGTCACTGAACCAGCAAGGCAAAGCCTCAGAGCATCACAAGCTCTCTGCAAAGCCCCTTCCCATTAGTGATGCCTCTCCCTGCTGTGAGTGCTATAAAAAACAAACATTTTCCTTCTTTCAGGGCAAGGTTTAGGAAGTCCTGTCCAGAACTGCAATGCCCCATGTAACCCTGTGCAGGAAGCTGCAAAACTTGTCTGAAAGTGTTGTTCTTGTTCCCAAATCTATTCCTGACCTCTCTACATTTATTTTCCGTGGCTGTGAAATTCTCTTTGACCTAATTACGATTCCCACTTGGTGTTTTGGCATTGGAAATGGAGAAGCAGAGCTGCTGAACAAAAAAGTGTGTCAGGTGCACTGTGGTCACCTCTGCCTCTTGAGCAGAGAGGAGCAGACAAGGGCTGGGATCATTTTACATCTAAGCCAGTGTTTAATTCTCTTAATAGCCCCAAGATTGCAGCAGCTCAAAGCTTCCACCAAGGATTAAGAAACATCCTAAAGATGGGTTTGTTGCAGGGATGGTAAAAGAACAACAGAGTCTCTGAGAACGGTTCTTGAAAAACATTTATTCTGTCATGGATTTACAGCTCTGACTCCCAAGCCCCACAGCCTCTCCCAACAGGTCATTCTGGGCACAGTTTCCCTGGATGGAAAAACAAAAGCCATACAAAGGAGCCCCCCCAAACAAACAGTTTGGTACCAAACTGAGGCCAGGCTCTCTCTGTGCTGTTGGATATTTAACCCCAGCTGGGATGGAGCTGCCCTGCCCCATCCCTTGGGCCCAGCTGGAGGATGTTCCCTGCCAAAGGCCCCAAGCAACTGAAGATGTTGTGTTTAGCTGCAGAATAACCAGGGGGGACAGGGGTAGGGAAGGATTCAGCAGCTGCTATTTTTTTCAGACATCATTGAAAAAGGACATCTATGCATTTCAGTTTCACCTCCTGAGCCCCAGCATTAGCAAAGTCAGATACAAACCCAGAGACCAACGTACACAAAATAGTGACCAAGATCCAGACATTTCTAAGCCCCTCAGTTTACTGTGCTGTGACACCTCCAAAAAGCAACAAAACCCTCTTTAGGATTGTGGTGGATCTTATTTTTAAGAGGGAGGGACAGAGATGCAGCACAGAGCATAAAAACTGTCAAGCAATGTTTAAGGCAAATTTATTCCCATTTATCAGGAGTCAAAGAAATGGTTTTGTTTGTTGGCTTTGTTGTTGAAGCTGTTAGATAACATCTCAGCTGGACATTTCTGCTTAGATGATTTAATCAGAGTTTGAGGGAAGTCATCTCAAGCTGATCTGAGCCTAGAACAGCAAATAATGTTATTCCCAAGAATATCAGTCAGAATATGTTTTTCAAAAATTAAAATAATTGATGTTCAGAACTCCCTCAAAACTTTCTTCCCTCAGAGACCAGGTTGAGCCCAAGTAAAACACACAGACATGAAGAAGGACACAGTGGCAAGCCTCTACAAACACAGGGCTGAGTAAGACCAAAGCAGAGCCAAACCTAAATTCCACAGGTGTGAAACAGAGTTATGAGTAAAAAAAGGGGGGGAAAAGAAAAACAGAGCCCCAGAGAGGAATGTTTGATGAGAGAGAATGGAAAATAAAAGTCCTCTGAATGCAAAAAAGGGAGTTCTTAGGTGCAGCCACAGAAAGCTGGGGAGTTCAGTTGCCTCATCTCTCAGGTGTTAGTTTGTTGTGCCTTTGCCCTCCCTTGGAGATGCAGGTGATGGTGCCAGGAGGTTCCTGCCTTTACTCAGTCTGTGCATCATAATTAGCCCCCCCTGCTTTCTTCAGCTCGTTCTTGATGTAATCCTCATCCAGCTCTTTGTGGTCACTGATCACAAATTCTTTGGCAAAGTTCTGTAAGAGATAAAGAAAAAGCCTGTTAACAAAGGGGGATATTTTCAATTAGCTGATTGAAGATGGGTTATCCAGCTTCCCTGGGTGTCTGAGCTGCACACCCTGATCTCCTGTGGCTGGGATGATAAATAGGAAGCTGTGGATGAGAGAGAGGGCTGGTGAAGGCAAAACCAATACTTAATCTGGAAAAATGTTATGTATTCCACAGCCACTGGCTGCAGACCCAGTGCAGGGGTGCAGCAGCTCTTCCTGAGATGCACAGGCCAGGTTAGGTCAAGTTCCTTAAGCAGTATGTGAACTGAAACCCTCAAAATTATTGACCTCCTGACCACCACTGACCCTCAGCATAATCTTGGCCAAGTCACTAATCCTCTCTGTGCCCTTTTTAGGGCTCCTCCTAAACAAAGAACAGCACAACACCAGAGTCCACTACAGTGTCACACCTGAGACGGACTGAGCAGCACAGGGATGCTCCCAGGAGCAAACACAAGCCAGACATCGCCCCAGACCGGCTGTGCACAGGCTCTGCCCTGTGCTTTGTGTCCCAAGTGAGCTCCTGGATGGATGCACTTGTGTGCTGCAGGGCAGTTTCCTCCCTCTGGAGAGCTCTGGAGCTGGGCAAGCCCCAGGCAGTGCTGGGATGAGAGGCTGGGACACAGAAAACCTTGCTGGGAGCAGAATGGGACCCAGGGTGCCTTTAGGGCTCCTGTCAGAGCAGAGGCAGCTCAGGGATTTTTTCCCTTGTTCGGGGCTGTCCTTCCTGCCTCCCAGCAGGGCTGGCATGGCATCCATGTGTGTGCACAGCCATTCAGCAAACAGCCTGTTTGCTGCTTGCTTTAGCATTTTCCTCCCTTCCTAACCACAACTGAGAGCACTGCATGAGTCTCCCTTCCCCCACATGACAAACACAAGCATCCACTGCACTCCACCAAAACATGAATAAATATCCCAACAGCTTTGCTGAGACATCTCAGGGAATCTGCAATGCCCCAATCCCTGGGCAGTGAGTTCCCCAAAAGGTGATGGAGAAGGAGGGAACGCTTTGGGAGGGCAGCAGGAATCTTGTGTGGGTCTCCCTGGCACTGGCACAGGGGGGCTCCTAATTGGTTTCAGCCTCTAAGCCATGGGAGAGCTCTTTATTGGCAGCATCCCAAGGGTCTGAGTTTGGGATCAGAGTCAGATAAAGGAGGGGGTGGAGGAGGATGCAGCTTGAAAGAGCCTCAGCACCTCTTTCATGCGGTGGGAGAGATGGAGAGGAGAGGAAAGCAGCTCCCTCCTCCCCCCTCTGGGCTGTGGCTGATCCTGTTTCACACTCAGGAAATCCTCGGAGCTGCTCGGGAGCCTTGGCTGCTCTGCTGTGCCCGAGGGGCAGCTCCAGAGTGCTCAGCAATAACAGCCCTGCCTGCAATGCCCGGCTTTCCTGGCCATGGGGACAGCACAGGCACTCACCCACGGCTTGGCAGAGTGCAGGGAAAATGGGAAAGACATTGCTTTTTAGAGAAAAACAAGTCCTTTTCTCTTTTTTATTTTTTTTAAGATAGAAATAAAGAGGCAAACTGCCCAAACCATCAGATTTAGTCATGCTCACGAGTGTCCTACTTCCAGGTCTCCAGGGTGACATCTCTGCAAAGCTCAGCCCTTGCTAAGACCCACCCCAGCATTTTCAGCTGTTTGATGCTCCTATGTGAGTTTTGAGCTGAGCCTTTTCAATTCCTTTTCTATGGCACCAGGTTTAACACATTTTCCTCACCTTGGGAGCAGATTATCCAGGACTACATGATTTGAGGGCGAGCCTTTGCCCTGCTTTAGTGAGAACTGAGGCAGGTCCATAAAACCATTTCTGAGAGGGACTCCATGAAAAGTGTATTTTGTAAGTGTGAGGAGGGATTTCTTTAATGCCCACTCTGCAGAATCCAGCTGATTCTGAAATTGAAACTGCAAGTGCACTCATGCCCAAACAGAGGAGAATTCATTACATGTGCCACACAGTAAATACAATTACTCAGATGCCTTCTCAAGCAGACACTTATCCAGATGACTCCTGGGTGATGATCTGGGGGCATCAGCCACCATTTCACCAAAACACCCTGTAATGAATGAACAGTGTCCCCCTAGCAGTGGCCAGATGGGTTCTGCTCCCAGCCACTCTTAAATATCCTCTTAGCTGACTGGGCCACCTCTTGTGCCAGATTTGTACCCTCAGAGTGCAATCTGGGTCACTGCTATTAATAACTCTGCTTTATTCCGTTCTCTCAGGGTGCTCCTTGGTTCCTCACACCAGCTCTGACCCACCATGGTGTCTCCTCAAGCCTGGGCCAAGGAGGGAAGATGCTTTTGGTGAGTTTGGTGCCTGGAATTTGTGATTTTAACGTCCTGCTTGACCTTCTCCAGCCTCATCACCCTGAATTTACTGTCTGAGCTCTCTGGGCTGAGCTTTAGTTCAGGCTGCAAATCCTAAGGCACAGTGCATAACTCTGATGCTTGGGCCCTTGATTTGCTGACATCTTACATCCTCCACTTCCTCTTCCCTTCTCCTCCCCCCAACCCCAGGCTTTCTACAACCACAGCAAGCCCTGCCAGTGAATTCTAGCCTTTGTCTTCACCCCAGTCAGCAGCAGCCTCCAGATAACAAAAACAATGATGCCATTTATCTTTATCACTCTCACAACACAGCAGTGACCACAGCCTCTTTGCTTTGCCTCTCAAATCAGTGAACAGCACACAGCAATACTGAGGTTCACTCCTGGTTCTCCAGTGCTCCTCTCTGGCTCCAGCTCCTCTTTGTGCCTGAGGATCACAATTTTGGAATCCCACACCAGGCACAGACTGAGAGGGCTCCAACCATGCAGGAGCAAAGAAGGAGCCTGCACCCTCCATGGGAAACATGACATTTGTGCAGAAAGCTCAGTCCTTCTCTTCCAGCCAATTTAAAGGGGGAAAAAAGGGTGGAGTAGATTCTCTTCCTCTCTTCCAAGCCCTGAATGTTTAGCATATGGGCCATAAAACTTCCCTGAATTGCTCAAGGGAAAATCCATGTGATGCAGATATTGTACCAAACCAGGTCTGCAGAGGCCCTTATAAATCCCAGCCTGGGAAGCCTGAACCCAGGAGTGAAATCCTTGTATAGTCCACAGACACTTCCCAGCAGCTACAGATGGTGCCAGGTAACTCAGCAGCTTCTTGTCATTTTTTATTTATTTTATTTTTACTGGGGCTTGCAGCAGCTTCTGCTGATGTTCAGAACCCTCAGTTCTACTGTGCTTAATGTCACCACTCCCATGCACTGGTCACCTCATCCTCAGTGCAGAGGAGGTGACATCTCCCAGGTTTCCTTTCCAGCATGGTCTGAGTCCCAGCCCTACAGCAAACCTGCTCCTGCACTCAGCTGTCAGACTCCAAGCTCAGCAAAAACCCTCTCTTCAAATCCACTCCCTGCCAATTTGAAACGGAGCAGTTCCAGACTGTGAGAGAAGCCAGTCCAAACCTCTGGCAAACACTTGTCTCAGCAATGGGAGCTGCATTTCAGCTGCTCTGCAAATTCTCCCTGCTGTGCTTCATCCCACTGCAAGAGTCACAAGTCTGTGTGTCAGACACAGGGAGATGAGAAGCTGCTGGTTCTGACCCTCTTCTCTAGACTGGGAGTTCTTGTAAATCCATATCCATTGGGTATGGTCATTACAGTAAACCAGAACAGGAAAAAACAGCCCAAAAGGAGAATTTATTTTGCCTTCCCAGCAGGATCTCACTCACCCTCATGAGTAACTCAAAGCCACTGTGACATAGCTGTTCCCTGTGAGTTTGATTTCCTGCCTCTAACAAAGCTGCTAAACCTTCTGCTTTAATTCAGCTATTTCATCTTCTGAACTCTGTATGATATGAGAAAACCAAAGCACATTCAGGGAATTCTGTGTGATCCCAAGATCAGGGACAGGGCCCCCATCAGTGGGGCTCCCTCATGGGACACATCATCAGTGCAGTGAGAAATCCAGAGGAAAAGGGAAAGGTGAGCAAAAAAAATATTTGAGTGTGAGCTGCAAAACAGGAACCCAGTAGAGCTGTTGACATCATGAAAGCCAGATGAATTCCTCACCAAAAATAATGATGAATAAAATGCCTTGAATATTTGCTCACAGAAACAGAGCTGTTTTACCCTGAATATGAATTAGGGAAATAACAGAGCACATGATTTTGTGGGGGAAGGAGTGCTGATGAAAACAGAGTCAAAATCCATGGAAAATCTGACAAACTGGCAAAGATTGGGCAGTTCCTTTGCTGGGAGCGTCCTGCAGGACATGAATTCAGCCCTGTCAGGAAAAAGACCCCAGTGCTGCCTAAGGGAGAGTTCAAATCTCCTGGTAGGAAATGCAGTCATGAAGGGACAGAGTTCACAGAGAGGAAGGAGCACTCAGAGGGAAACCAAGCTCCATTTCTTTGGTGTTTGCATCAGAACCACCCCATTGCAGCACCAGGGGCCACTCCCAGTGCCTGGGCTGGTCCTTGCTGTGGGTCTGGTGACCAAAGTGCAGCTGGCAGGGGACATCAGTGCTGTGGGGTGGCTCTCTGAGCACATCTGCCAGCTCACCCTGGCCACAAGGTGACACATGGCTGCTGCTGCCAAACAGATGCAGAAGTCACTGCTCCATCAAGTTCCCAGTTGTTTAGATTGTTCTAGGGGCAGGTTTAGACTCTGCCCCAGAAATGATCTCCCAAACATCTTTATCAGCCACCTGCAATGGGAAATTCTGTGCCATTCTTCCCCCATCAGACCTGTCCTTGGCATGGAGAGGAGCCCAGTGGGTAGGAGGTGGGATTGTGCATCCCCCTGTCTCCATTTCACAGCAGCCTCACACAGCAGGACTTAGCTGGACCCATTTTTACAGATAAATACTTGTTCCCCATCCTGGCCTTACTTCTCATCTGCTCCCAGCTGAACCAGGCTGCAGGCTGGAGCCAACATTTCCTGCTGAGTTAAGGAGGAAAGGATGGAAAAATAAATGGCTGTGGGGGAAAAAAACAGCTCCTGATAGTTCCTTAAATGGATTTGTCTACAATCCAAAAGAAATACAATAAACTCAAAACCCATTTTCCAACAACATTAAAGAGCTAATGAGCATAGGTCCAAGTAGGGCCAGAAGATCTGGCTCCCATCTAGCACAGATCAGAAGAACTACAGCTATTTGTAGCAGATGAGATCCATCCCTGTCATTTTACAGTTATTACAGCTAAAAATCAATTGTCCTTTCTTCCTGAGAGGTTTTCTGGCAGCCTCCTGCACTCACTATCAGCACTCCAGAGCCACCTCCCCATGGATTTCACAGCACCTGCTCCTCCTTCCAAGGGAGGAACACAAAATTTGCCAGGGCAGCCCAGTTCCTCCCTCTGCTCTGCAATAGTTCATCCCTTTGCTCACAGCCCATAATCCCCTCCTCACCAGCTCATGTCCTTGTGTTTTCCTGATGGCAGGTGCTTCTGGGAGCCCAAGAACCATCCCTGGTGGGATCCTCTTTGTCCCAGGGCTGGGCTGTGCTGGCAGGAGGTGCCTGAGCTGACTGGCTTTCCCTTGGTCTCACAAGAACAGCAACATTTATTGGTGTTTGCTGAGGCCTGAGCAGAGCTCAGCCCAGCTCACCAATACAGCACAGGATATAAACCAGGAATCTCCCCACACTTGGGTGTTAAATGAAGACCCACAGGAGCTTTGGCAAATAGTACAAGATTGTGAGAGCCCTTCAGGGTTTGCTGAGGGCTTCTCAGACTGAAGAGTGCTCTTCTGGAATCCCAAACTGTCCCTTGTGCAGATCAAAGCTGTACAAAAAGCCTCCTTGTGCCACCCTTCCACAGGGTGAATGCACCTGAGGGCCCAACTGCACCTACACCCATTCAGGGTTTGCAGACCAAAAAATTCCCACTTTAGGGCACTGCTTATTCTAAATGATGAACCAACACTGGCTCAGATTTGGAGTTTATCATTACAGAAAAAAACAAAAAAAACCAAAAAAACAACAACAAAAAGAAAAAAAGTATATTGTTCTATGTACAACTCACATCTCAAATAATCTCTGTAAAAAACAGAACACTGAGAATGTACCTGAAGGTCAAGGGAGCTGCTAAGAGTGAAATAGCTCTGGGATAAACTCCCTCCATTACATTTCAGCTGGACTTTCTTGTCCTTGTTTATTCTGACAGATTACCTGCAAGGTCACAGGCATACAAAGAAGAAAATGGTTCTGCTTTATCTCACTGCACTCAGAGGGATTCAGTTGCATATCAAGAACTATTCAAAATACTTGTCAAGATAATTTCTCCTGGACAGGAGATCACCATTGCTGTGACATTCAGAAATGCTTTGCAAGCATTTATAGACAAGGTTGCTCAGTAAAAGTGTATCAAGCACCAGTTGTATTGTTTTTATATTTTAGTACAGACTAATTGGAATATGAAAGCTTTTAAGTAACAGCCAAGAATGGTTAATGCTCCACCAGATTATTAACTTGTACAGACTACTAATCAAAGATGAAACAAGTGAAATTGCAAATTATATGTAACAGACCTAGGGACAGATCTGAGCACAGTGCTCAGGAATGCTATTCAACTCAACAGGAATACATTGTCTAAACAGATTTTAAAGAAAATCTTGGGCTTAGTGACTCATATAAGAGTCATTCATTAGTACTCTATAATTTCATCTTCAGCTACAATTACGCAGTTTCAGCTGCTTCCCATGAGCAGAAACTTGCTTTCCTATCTCTCAGGTGTCATTCTGGAAGTTGCTTTGGAGAACAGGCCCCTCTGAGTCGTCATTCTGAAACATTCAGCACTAGAGTTTATCCTCTGGAAGGACAGGAATGTATTATCTTCATTCTTCTTATCTAAATGCAATCTTCTGTATCATATAAACTACCAAAGAGTTGGGGGGGCTTCATTCTCACCCTTCCAGTGTCCTGTTGGGAGGTTTCTTTACACTGGCAAGAGCTCAGTTATTGAGGGAGATTAATTTAATCATCAGCCTGTTATCCAAGAGCATAAACAAAACCATTTCTCATGTTCTGGTGAGCTGGTTCTGTGTTTCATTGGAAGAGCTAATTTTGCTCTAAACACTCCTCCAGAAGAAACATTCCAAACATCAGCATCCTCTCCATCACAGCCAGGTCTCAGCTGTGCCTCCCAGAGTCACTTCTCTCCTGGCTGTTGTTTGTTCTCACTTGGACTGAGCACATTTCTCTTTCCCCTGCTACACCCAAGGCCAAACAAAGCCTGTTCACATCTAGTTAGCCATTAAGAGCTGTTAGTTAATTGGTGCCACGGGGACTTCAGACTTTGGGTGATTAGCTCCACAAATCCACCGTGCAAAGGCAAAAGGCCTCGGGAGAAGTTTAAACAAGGGTGTGGGTTTTCCTGTTTAATTTTACCTGCTGAACTGAATACTGCTGCTGATCATTCAATAGTGAGTTATTTCCATAGCAAGGAAGGGGATGGGAGACATCTCAGTGGTGCCAAGGAGGGGAGTGCAGAAATTCCCTCCTCATGAAATAGCTAAAGCAGCCTTAAGCTCCAAAGATGCTTCTTTATGCCTGAGTGCTCAAAGGGCAGATGTTAAGCCTTCCTAGGAGGAAGACAGGCAATAGGAAACTGTCTTCTTTTTAAAGGATTAACTCCTAAGTTGGAGGATGAGCCAACCCTTCCCTCTCTCTGCCTCCTGCTGCTGTTGGTACAGAGAACAGCGATGGGAGCTGGTGGTTAGGGGCATAAGGAAGAGGTTACCTGTACTACTTCCTTGACCAGAGTCTTGTCAGTCCCAGTTTTGGCTCTCTGCAGGCCACTGACATCCTCTCCAATCCAGGTGATGAGGGCAAACTTGACTCTCTTGCTCATGGCATCGCCGGTGGTGAATCGGACAAAGCCGAACAATCGCACATCGTCTGCAATGAGGCAAAAAAGGGACCAAAGGATTAAAACCAGCAACATCCCTGCCTTCCCCTCTCCAGGGTGAGCCTACTGCTCCCAAACACCAAGGCAAGGCACTGATCCTGTGTTCAGTGCCAGCATTTGGGAATCGGGGGGCAGGACAGGGCTCTGCTCATACGCCCTGTGTTTGCAAGGTGTGCTTTGCCCGTGTGGGCTCTGCCCCTTCTGGGTTCTCTGAGTTACTGGGGGGAAACTGGCTGTGCTGGACACCCCACACCACAGTGGAAATGGCTAAAATACAGTCAGCAGGCAGGTCAAGAGCACAGTTACACATTCAGCCAAATGATTCATCTGCAGGTCTGGTGAAGAAGGGAAGACAGTGATATCCTGGTGTCTCCTTCTTACAGAATAGCAGGATTAGGGTCACACTTTATAACATTGCCAGAAACCATTACCATATCCTCATGTCTCTTTCTTACAGAATAGCAGGATTAGGGTCACACTTTATAACATTACCAGAAACGGGCCATTGTGCAAGTGTGATCTTTCTCCCTCCTTCCATCCATTTCTGGCTCACTTGTAGTATGAGTTTACAAGAAGGAGGGGAGAGGAAGGAGGAAAAGAAAAATCTGCAATGACTTGCCCAGGTGTGTTTTTCTATTCCTTCCAAAGCCCTGGAGGGAAAAGCCCTGGACTTTAGAGCTGTGCTGATCCTTGTTTCACAGCTGGCTTGTGCTACATCACACCAGACTGATTTAGCCTGGCCATATGTGTGACAACCTTGCAGACTCTTATCTCAGAGAGCTCCTTCCTCCATCTCCTGTGACTCATGGAGCAGTTGGAAGCTTCCTGATCAGGGGCAAGCACCATCCCCCTGCATCCCCAGGCTCCAAGGGATGCTGGAACCTTCCACCAAGAGGGCAGAAAGCAGAGCAGATGGACACTTGTGCAATTGTGGGATATTCCTAATAATCAATATTTCAATCTTCATCTCTCAGAGGTCACTTGAGGCCTTTTAAGGAGGTGACTCAAAGCAGAAGAACAAACCTGCTGTTAGAGAAGACTCCTGGTAATCCTGGCACACTTGTTGTGGCCAGTTCAATGTGCCTTAGAGGGATTTGCTGGGTTGACAAATTGCCAGGTGAAAATGTAGGCTCCAGGTGTAGGAATGACTGCCAACATCCCCAGCACACTCTGTGAGCAGCCAGGACAGCCCCAGGAGCTCTGGAGACAGGGGAGAAGCAGCTCTAAATTGCTCATCCCCAGAAAATAACCTGCTAGAAATCAATGCTAAAAAGAATTTGGATATTCTCTGCAAGCTAACAGATCTCAGAGCTTCTTTAACACTTTGATTTGTCAAAGTGTGGACAAAGACAAATTCTCCTTGATAAAAGCAAAGACTTTTTTAAGTCTGAAAAAAATCCACCTCTGCTCTCCCTGTTTTATTCTCTTTGTTCTTTTTTATTTTTTTGTCACTGACTGAGTAATACTGGGCAAACTGGAAAATGGATGTAGGGGGGTGTGTGAGCCAGTACAATGTTCAAAACAAACTCCTCTGAAGATTTCAAAATAGAAACAAAAAGAAAGATCTTATTCAGAGGAAAAATCCAGATGGATCTTTGGAAGGAGAGAAAGAGTCGTGTATCAACAATGCAGGCAAACAAAACTTCTCTCTCAGTTGCCCTGCTGCTGGTGAGTGTAGGAAATGCACGTGGGGGCTGCTGGTTCTGACAGCAAATCCTCTTCCCAAGATTGATTAGAGCCATAAATGAAGCGACAGCCAGGAAATACCCAAGGTGAAGAGAGACAGTAAATCCCCTAATGTTACAATTAACAGCTCCAGGAGCCAGCCTTGCTTCCCCAGCTCTGACAGCAAAGGAGGCCACATTGCCCAGAGCTGTTCTGGGAACAGTCCTGGCACTCCCAGAGTGCTGGGAGCTCCTGCACTGCAATGGTGGCACACCCTTCCCACGGAGCCCTCTGTCCCCACCTTGGGTTTTCATCCCTGTTCCTTCTAACAGAGGCTGTCACAGAGCCTGAACACTGCAGTGTGCCCCTTTGTGATAAAGATAGTGCAAAAAAGATAATGAATGTGAAAAACCAGTGCTTTTTCATAGCAGCACAGAGAGGGAGCTCCAGGGATGCCCCATCCAAGTGTCCAAGGCCAGGTTGGAAGGGGCTTGGAGCAATCTGGGATAATGAAAGGTGTCCCTGCTTATGACATGATCTTTAAGGCTCCTTCCAGCACAAACCATTCTGGGATTCTGTGAATTTGTCCGTCAGAATAATTTCCCTTTGACATTAGCCCAGAGCTCAGTGGCAGCAGCAGGATTTGCTTCTCAGCAGAACTCAGTGCTTGCCCATCCTGGCTGAAGAGAGCCAAATGCAGCAATTCCAGCTTTCATCCATGAGAACACCTGAGCATGAACAACCCTTACTTCACCATGTCCTGTAAGTTTAACGAGCACCTGAGGTTGGACTGGGGCTCTGAGTCACCTTTGGGCAGATTTTCCTGGGGCTGCTTCACTTGTGGGGGCTTGAAGGGGTCACACCCAGCTGGGTCCTGTCTCCTCCTGTCTCCCCGTGGAGTTTAAACCCCACTGGAGGCAGAGCAAGCTCTTTAGCACAAACAGGATATTTAGCACAAACGTGATGCTTTAGCTGCTGTGCCGGGTGTGAATCGCGCTGCACACAAAGCCAGAGGGAATGTGAATTGGAGCCCTGAGCAATTAACATGTCTCAGTTCCTAAAAGGGCATCAGGGACGGATGGAGAGGTTTTTAGCGCTAGCTCAGCCTCGGTATAAGCCTCTCCAAGTGCAGGTCAAAATCCCTGAGCAGAAGTGGCTGAGTTTCACAATTAGTCTGAAGCGTGTTCGGAGTGATAAGGGGATCAAAACGCAAGTTCTTCCCTTCTCCCAGATTTCCTCTTTCACAGTTCATCAGTTCTGCCCTGCCACATCAGCTCCCCACGCTGGAAGTCATCAATGCCATCAGTGCCAATTCCCAGAGAAATCTCAAGGCATTAACATCCAGCAGCCCCTGCTGACACAAAAGCACTCACGGTGGTTTTAGGAATTTGCTGGGAGTGAGGGGAGCAGAACAAATCAGAGAGAGACAGCACAGATTGCCCCTGAAGGAGGAAATCCTGCCCAGAGCTGTGCCACCCCTTCCCAGCCACTGAGACATGAATTTCAGGGCAGAGAGAAGTGAATAACTGGTCTGGGGAGAACGGAAATAGCAGCTTTATTTGAGATCACACAGGATCCAAACAGCAGAAATTAACAATGTTTATTCAATTAATACCACGGCTCCCTTCACCATGGCTGGACAAACAATGAGCAGCACAATGAATGCCTTAACGAGCATCACTTGGTATTTCTCTCCAAACTCTTTATTTATCACTAAGACAGGATTTTCCAAATATTCTGCTTAAGCTGTCCTTGGCTGTCAACAAAGCTTCATGCCAAACCACAGAGATTTCCTTCATGGTATCCTTTCCTTTTTCTACATCCACTCAAGTGATTTGGTTCAGCTGTGCTGAAAAATTCCCCCTTAGATTAAAATGCAGTGAGTCATCAGTAAAAGATAATAGCTGCAGGAAAGAAATTCACTGCCAAACCATCAGGGTTCTGAGGGCTCTGAGTGGCCAGGCCAGAGATTTGCCACAATAAAATCCCTGCTCCATGATAAAATCCCTGCTCCATGATAAAACCCCTGCTCCATGATAAAACCCCTGCTCCCAGCTTCACCTGCCTGCTAAATCAAGGTCACAGGGAGCCAGGCAAGTGATGGGCTGACCTGCTTTTGTCTTCTGTCCAACAGGAATTACCACAGCACATGACAGGTTCCATGAAGATTTAATTTGTTTGCTTCAATTGGATTAATATTAGATTAATTTGTCAATTTTCCACTTCTTCAGTCAGCTCCATGGTCACATGGCTGCAAGTGCAGACAGAAATGTTCCTTCCCTCTTCCTACACTGCTTTTTCCTCTTAAACCCTGCACTAAGCCCCCAGCTCTCGTGCAGGGCTACCTTGCTCCACCCCAAAATGTTCATTCAATCATCTCAGACCCCACCACAGGGCTTTGCTGGGGCACCAAACCTTCTCCAGGTGACTCGTGGTGGCCCATGTGGGTGCAGGGACACAAATGCATGGGGACAGTGACCCCACAGTGGCTCCTCTGCTCCAGGGGGGTGCTGCTACCCCAGTGACAGTCACAGCTCCTCTCCTGACCTGGGTGGATGCTGAGGGCAGAGTGGGAGCAGAAGGGGACCCAGCTCTTCCCTGAAGGAAGGACTGGTGCTGTTGGTTGGCCAGAAGGGCCAGGCAGGCCCCAAAACAAAGGGCACGCAAAAGGTACAAAGCTCTTCTTTCCCTGCTCCTGTGCCCACCATGGGATGGCAAAGGCAGACCCACAGCCATGATATTTAATTAAACACCACAAAACCAAGAGCTACCATCAGTCACCACCACAAACCAAGTTACCATCAGTTACCATCACAAAATCAAAAAGTTACCAAGTTACCAAAAAATGAAGTTACCATCAGTTACCTTCACAAAACCAAAGAGCTATCAAGAGTTACCAAAAAACCCAAGAGCTACCATCAGTTACCATTACAAAACCAAGAGGTACCATCAGTTACCACCACAAACCAAGTTACCATCAGTTACCATCACAAAACCAGAGTTACCATCAGTTAACATCACAAAACTAAAGAGTTACCAAGTTACCAAAAAACCAGGTTACCATCAGTTACTACCACAAAACCAAGAGCTACCATCAGTTACCATCACAAAACCAAAGAGTTACCAAGAGTTACCAAAAAAACCAAGAGTTACCATCACTGCAGGCCCTGGCCTGATTACTCCCTGACCTGGTTACTCCCACAAAAATCAGTGAGAATATTCCCTAAAGCCACACCCAGGCTAAGCCTGGGCTGCAGCTGGCAGCCAGGAGATCTCTGTGACCCTGCCAAGAGCACGTCCGCACAGGCAGGGAGGGCACAGGGGCAGGGTGACACACTCCATAAGCCACCCATGGCCCCAGGTCTTCCTTGAAATAGCCAGTAAGGGAAAGCAGGAGAGATGAACGCTGAAGAGGAAAAACAAAAGCAGTAGGAGATTGATTTACAAGGCCCATTTTAGCAACTTAAGATGCAGCCAAATGCAGATAAGCACCTATCTCATTATATGTCCTCGTGTGTTTTTACAAATCTTTCCTACAACCTCAGGTGCCAGCCTTACCTTGGTGATCTCTCAACTCACAGCTCCTTCCTTTTTAATGTGCAGCCCAGGCTTCCTGGGATAATTGATCTAAACCCCAAAAAACTTGTATTTTTATTAGGAGCCAATTTTATTTCTATTTTCTAATATTTTATGTCAACCCCAAATGATTTTATAGGGTATTTATTTTCCGTTCTTCTAAAGATTTTCTGTTCTTCCTGCTGCTGAATGCCCAGTGTGGTTTTGGGCTGATCTTTTCAGACACATGAATAACTATCCCATTTCATGCTGTCATTGCAATTATTTATCTGCACTGAGGCTTTCCAAATAAAAGGCTCATTATTTCTTTTGTCAGAGATGCATTGAAAACAGCTGTTCACATATGGCATGGGGGGGGAGGTGGGGGGAAATCCAGCCTTCTGACCACTCCATTTTTTAATGGCAGAATACACACTAAAAAAATGAAATTAAACCACAGACAGAGCCAATGTGATGCTCTGCTGCTTCCTAATAGAGACACTGAGGCAATGTCCAGGGCAGTCAGGTACAACAGACACACACAAAAGTTCCACAGGATGTCATTTCAGTGGTAACTCATTCTGCTCTTCTCAGCAACAGCATCACCAGCCCAGTTATAAGACTTTGAAATTAAAAACATCAAAAACAAATCCTAAGAGCTGTCACAGCCTTCCATACAATAACCTTCAACTCTTATCTATTTCTGGCCTCAAATGCACCAGCTCAGCTGTTTTTGGTTGTTTTTTTTTTTCAAAGTGTCCTGATGGCATGTAGTACTAACCACCAAATTAATGCTTCCTCTGGAGCCAGGCCATCTGCAGAGCAAGAGATGGAACTGGGGAGTAAAATGGATCAGAAGCCTTGAATCAAGTCCTTGTTTAATGCAGAGGTAATCTGTGCTGCTAAACCCAACCAAAACAGTCTCAGCCAGCAGACACAGGGGTGTCCACAGGGAGTGCTCAGCGACCCTGACACAGTGAATGAACTCAGCTTTGTGTCCTGACTCTGTGGGTCAGACCAAGGCCAGCACAGGCAGGACATTGGCCATTAGGCAGGACATTAGCAATTAGGCAGGACTGCAGGAGGAAGAGCCCCCAGCAGCCACCTCCAAATCACCCAAGGATGTGCCAGTGGCTTAAACCAACCTCTGTGGCTTAAAACAACCTCCATGGCCTAAACCAATGTCCATGCCTAAACCAACCTCCTTGGCCTAAACCAACCTCCTTGACCTAAACCAACCTCCTTGGCTTAAACCAACCTCCACGGCTCAAACCAACCTCCACGGCCTAAACCAACCTTGGCCTAAACCAACCTCCTTGGCCTAAACCAGCCTCCGTGGCTTTGCTTTGGGATAGGCTGGAGGAGAGGTGTCACACACATGGGGCTGCCTTTGGGGGCCAGGGAAGATGGATGCCTGGCTCTAAGGCAGGGTCTGCTGCCTCCCAGGCAGTGTTGGAGTTGTCTGAGACAAACAGACCTTGACAGGGACACCACAACAGTGACTGACACACAGGAGTTCAGGGTCTGGCTGTGTTTGCAGCATCACCCCAGGACCCTGAGCAAGACAGCACTGAAGGAGCTCTTCTTTCCATGTTTCCTTCCTCTAGGAGTGGCAGCTGCTGTCCCCAAATGGGGATGGGGGAAATGTGATAATTTAATGATGCTGTTTGTACAACCTTGCTGTTCCTACACAAAGCTTAGTGAGGATGGAAGGAAGAAAAGACCCCCGTGCCAGGATCTGTAGCATGCAGGTCTGATGTGGGAGGTGCATCTGAGAGCACAGCAGAGGACAGAACCCACAGCAGGGCCAGCAGCGGCTCCTGGCTCAGGGCATGGGCCTCCCTGCCCCCCTCAGCACCTGTGGCACGTGTGCTCCCCCAGCAGCCCCAGAGCAGGGCTGGAGGTGTGCAGAGCTGGTTTGTGACACGGCCTCCCTCAGCTGCTACTTCCCCTAAAAGAAGCAATTTCAGTTTCTCTCCTTTTTCTCTCCTTTCCCTTTGTCCCCAGCCACCCTGGTTCCCCAAGGAGGTTTGCAGAGGCAGTGATGGGCATGGGAAGGGTTATGGATAGAGGGGAAAAAAGCAAAAATAAGGCCCTTGACGCCTGTCACTGTACAAGGCAGGACATGCACCACAGGCAGAGAGATTCCAAAGTGGCACAAAGCCCCTCCTGGACCCAGAGCCACAGGAGGCAGCACTCAGCAACCCCGCCCGGCAGGGGAGCAGCGAGTACCAAGGTGCTTTTCATGAGAATGGCTCTTAAAGAGAGCAGGAACACGATGTTTGCAGCTCAGAACAGCTGCTGCAGAACGTGGAGCACAGCGAGCTCCGACGGGGACTCTCTGCACACTGAGATTTGCAATCCCAGCTCCTGCTCTCCCCTCCGACCACCAAGTGATGCTCAGCTTCTACCAGAGGCAGCTGCTGCACTTTGTGGCTTTCAGAGCAGTGTTTCTCACACAACAGGAATTCAAAACAAAGAAGTTTGTTCTGATACCAAGGTTTTTTAAATTTTTAATTGCATTTTTTGAAGCTGTTTGCATTGATAGCAGCTCCTCTCCCCTCCAATGAAACATAAAAGGAGATGGAAGAGACCAGGATGAAAGAGATGGAGCAACAAGAATAAATAACATTCAACAGCTTTTCCCATCCCTTGTTACTCTTTTTTACTGACTTTGTTTCAGTAGAAATATTCCAACCAACTCTACTTTCTTCCAGATGGGAAGGAAGTCTCCAACTTCACTGCTGGCACAAGGTTTGATCCCTGACTGTGTCTAGCAGGCCAGGTGAAGGTTTGCTGCACAGATGGAGGCTCCAAAACTTGCATCTCTTCCTTCCCCAACTGCAGCACCGAAATTCGTGGGTGGAGGAAGATCCTTTTCAGCTCTCAGCCATGGACCAGGCACCTCAATTTGCCTTTTTTTTAAAGCCTCCAACAGCCTGTGCTCCAGAGGTGTGTTTGAGGACAACTTCTTGGCCCTGGTGTGCCAGGGAACAGCCCTCAGCAGGTGCACAAGGGAAAGGAGGAACAGGGAGCAATGGAGCAGCTCTAAGGGATTTAACTCCCCATTAAAGGCTAACAATGAGCCACAGCCTACCCCACAAGTGCCCTATATTTAACTCTTTCCTTACTGAGCTTATTTCTAAAATATGGAAAATTTCCTTTTTTTGTATCTTGGGGCCAGCTTGCTTTGAGCACCCTGTTTATAAGCCCTGTTAAGAACACAGATGTGGCCACACTCCAGAGTGCAGTGTGTGCCTCCACTATTTGTCATGCTCACCCTACCCAACCCAGCCCTTGCCTGTGCTCTGCCAAAGCCCCTCTGCCTGCTCAGCCACCCCAGAAAAGGATTCCGTTTGCCACAAGATGGAAAGAGGAAGTTCTTAAGTTCTTTTCTCTTCCAGAAAAAGCATTGAAAATCAGCTCAGATAAAAAGAAAGACAGGAACTGTATAAAGGCAAGGAGAGAAAATAAATGGGGAAAGTTCCCCTCCAAGCCTCAGGTGTCTGGAGACAGCAGAGATGCTCAGTTAAGTTTGTCAGGAGAGGAGACAGAGAACTCAGATCCTGAAGTCATTAACCTCCCAAAGTAACAATTAACCACTGCCATGAAGTTCCACAGTGCTGAGCCCTGGGATTCCCTGGGTTCCAGATAATTGCTTTTCCCTTCTGTTGCCCACTAAAAAGAGTTGAGTGGGAAGGAGTTCCTGCAGTGCAGGATCAGCTCTTCTGACACCAACCACAACAGGACCTTTCCTAGTTCTGAGAATTTCCCTGCAGGTTCTCAGGAACAGCTGGAAACAGTGGCTGCATTAATCTCAGTGAGACCCCACTGCCAACATCATAGCAGAGCAGCCTAAACCATCTTCATCTCATGGCTCCTTTCCAAGGACTAAAATACACTTTTCTCCTGTCAGATCAGAGCTGTCCTGCCCTCAGTTACTTTCCTAAGAGTTCTCCCCTTCCACTCAATAAAGCCCAGCCAAGCCCTGGGACTGCCAGCCCCACAGTGTCCCCATGAACTGCCCCAGCTTGGGAGGACAGAGACTGCTCAACACAATTCCTCCACAGTTCAGACACAGAATTCTGAAAATGCAGGTGATTGATTGTACAGGAACTGGCTGAGTAAGTCTTTGTTATAATCCAGTATTAGTAAAAAATACTCCATATCTCACCTCACTTGGTGACATTGTTAACTAGCAGCCAAGATAGGAGGAAAACTGATAAAAACTGAGATAAAAATCAAAACCCCCCCTTTGTGAAACTCATGAAAAGTCACGATCAGAGGCAGTTAAACACTCCTGAATTTATCTTCATTTTCCCCAGGCTTTGTTCCTGCCCTGAACGTTCCACAGCCGGCAGCTCCACAATCCACTGCCACGTTTGAACCTGGAGCCGCAACAGTTGCGGTTGTGCAACGCCACATCTGCGATTGTCCGATTGCTTGCAGGGCTGTATTGTTCAGCCCAGCTTTGCAACGACCACCCTCCAGTCAGGTTTTGTGTCCCTAAAAAATCCCAGCGAGCCTTCCAACTGCAGTCACTTCAGTGCTATGATTTTCAGAAGGATTTTATAAGTATTTCATTCTCAACGATCTGCACGACCGCATCTTTCTAGCCACAACCGAGTCGGGTTTGCCCTGAAATTGCATTGCCAACAAGGCGGCCGTTGCTTATCAGGCGTTTTATCTCGTTTATAACCGAGGAGCAGTGAAAGATTGTGCAAAGAGGGGAGGAAGAGCCCAAAGGACGTGAAGTCTAAGGGTGAGACAAAGGAGCCGCTGGACTCTGGACTTGGGGGAGCTGCACTGTGTGGGGCTGAAAGGCGATCCCGCAGGACAGGGCGGGCAGGGAAGCAGCAGCAGCGCTAATCCCAGCGCCCCCAAGTTTCCTCCCGTCCTTTCCCCTCTCAGCGGGCACCAAGAAGGGCAGAAAGGGGCCAAGGCACGGAGACGGAGCTTACCTGTGCACTTCCTTTTGAAGGTTTCATAGTCTACCCCTTGGTCTCCAGGGACGATCGTAGAGCCATTGTACTTAAACGTCACCCTTCGGGGAGGGAGAAGACAAGGGGAAAATACAGTTAAAAGTCACCTTTCCGGATGGGGGTAAGGAAAGGGGAACAACACGTTTAAAGTCACCCTTTGGAATGGGGGAAGGGAGGGAGAAGAATACATCGAACAGTCACAGTGTTTAGGAAGGGAAAGGAGGAGATGGGGAAGGAGAAGAATACACCGAACAGTCACAGTCTTTAAGAAGGGAAAGGAGGAGATGGGGAAGAATAGGCGGTGAAAACCCCATCATTTAGGAAGAGAGGAAGAGGACAAGGGGGTGAGATCTGTAGAATTCACCCTTGGGGAGCGGGGAGAGAGGACAGCGAACCCCTGCGCGCCGCTGCCCGTCCGGGGGGATGCCGGGGGGCACCTACCAGTTCACCTCGGTGGCATCGTCCCTGACGAGGTTGTACGCCTCCCTGCACGCCTCCTTGTCGATTTTGGTGGCCATGGGGGCGAAGGGGAGGGGGGGCAGCGCGGAGCGGCGCGGAGCTGGGGGGGCCGCGGCCGCCGCTGCTGCCGCACCGCGCTCAGCGAGCCGAGCCGAGCCGAGCCGAGCCGAGCCGAGCGTGGCCCCGCGCAG
>JAWWMS010000028.1:17726032-17747632 GCA_035048045.1 Chlorospingus semifuscus
CACGACGCTCTTCCCATCTGGCCCCTCCCGCTCCCGCCCCGCCGGCGTTTCCTGCCCCGGCCGCGGGCGAGGGGCGGCTGCAGCCTGCAGGAATTTGTCCCCGCTTTGTTTTCCCGGCTGTTTTCCGCCCGGATTTTGTCCCCCCGGCCGATGTATCGGGGCCGGGGCGCTCCGGCCGGCCCCGGGCAGCGCTCCCCCATTCCCAGCGCTGAGCCCGGGGCTGGGCTGGGCTGGGCTGAGCCCAACTTGTTGACACCACCGACCTTTGACAACAGCAGCGAGGAGGGAAAATTGATATTTTTCAAGCCGGGCATTTCCAGCACGTGCCAGGCTCGGCTGAAGATGCGTGTGAGCGCTCAGGAGGGGCTGGCGAGCTGCTGAACATCTCCCTCGCTGTGCCTTTGTTGCAGGAGCGCTGCGGATCGGGCGGACATGGAGGGAACCCGGCAGAGCAGGATCTGCCGCCCGCACAAGATCAGCGAATCCTCCAAGGTTCGTACGATTTGTGTGGCTTCAAAAAATCCTGCTGCGGGTACAAGGTGTCCTTTGGGGGGAATGTGAGAATTCAGAGGTTCAAAATGAGGGATGGAAATGGTGGCTTACCTGCTCAAGTATTTTTGGTAGAAGTTGCTGCCTGGTGATTAAAGGGGAAAAAAGGAAAAGCAGCAGCGAATGGGCATCTGCTCATCATGACTCATAACTCAGAAACCCACATCATTGCAGCACAGTAGTTTCTCTATACTAAAAATTCAGTTATGAAATGTGGTGTGTTTGTTTTTTCAACTGATCCATCTCGTAAAATCCAAGCTCGTTACAAAAGCAAAGCTGCGATTGCTCTTTAGATTCAGTACAAGATGGGAGCCTCCATCCTGCAAACTGTGCTTAGCCCACTGAGCTCACAGAACTTGAGCTTATTTCTTAAGTTTATGGGGTTCATTTTCTTTGTATCAAAGCTCTGTCTGCACAAATACATTGTTTTTATTTGCGAATTCACGGAAATCCATCTCAGGCAGCTCTTTATGCAGGTCCTCAGGATGACTTGTAAAATGTTAATAGCAGCTGTAATTATTATGTTCACTTTGTTTCGTGCCAGTGCAAGCTGCTTTTGTGCTGTAGTTACAGGAACTGCAGAACAGGTACCTTGTAATACCAGAAAAAAAGCTGGAAAAGAGAAACTTTTCAGTGCCTCCTTACCAAAGCTGAACGAGCCAGATCTCATTTTCTTTTGCACCACTGATGAGCAGCAGAGCTGCATTAACAGTCTGAGAGAAATTAGATCTTTGAATCCAAGAGAAGCTGAAATTCTGCTCTAACACAATTGATGAAAGATAAATAAGACTAATTTTTAAATGCATCCCTCCCAGTATAATCTTTCTCTGAGCCTGTCTGCCACTTAAATGGTTTAGTCTGAATGTAATGATAATTCATCACATTAAAAATTAATTAACTTGACAGCATTGTTTTATTTGCTTGCTTAGACAGCAGCTGTCACTATCTGTTAAACTTAGAATCACTGGATAATGTAAGGCTGCTCTCCAGAATATAAATAGCTTGAGGAAGATGTTCAAGTTCAGTATGAAATTAGTCTTGGTTCTGAAATGTGCAGCTCTCAGCTCCATTCCTTGCTCCAAACCAACGAACTCAGCAAGTGGCTGAAATCCTGAGCTGTGAGTGCCTGTGTGCAGGGTGGGATGGGTCATGCCTGGTTCCTGGAGCAGCAGATGGGTTTGTGCCTGGTTCCTGGAGCAGCATGGGCTCTGTGCAGGGTGGGATGGGTTTTGGTTCCTGGAGCAGCAGCAGTCCCACATGGCCACAGGGATTCCAGGAGCTGCCAGGCAGATCTGAGGGCAGGATTCAGGATTACGCTGCTGCCTCAGCATCCAGCTCAGCACAGAGGCATCTCTGGCAAATCTGATATTCTGCTGTAATCTCGTTATGCATGATGGTGGAATTAGGGAATATTAGAGAGAAATGATCAGCCAGCTCCCAGGGATCAGAGGCAGGGTGGGTTTGGTTCAATCCAAGGGTTTTTAGTTCAATCCTATCCCCTGTCAGTCAGATTTGGGAGAGGGTGCTGCAAGTTGTTATTTCTTGTCTGTTCATCTGGCACCATCAACTACCCCTGATTACAGAAGTGTGGTTTATCCTTTGCCATATTTATTCTTCTCCCCCTCCTCTCCACCCCCTGGTTTCTGCTTAGGCTCCTGTACAATATCAGCTTTTCCCAACCTCAGGAAAATGCAGATAAAAAGCTTTGCAGTCCTTAAACACCTTTTTTTTTTTTTCTATTCCTCAGTGGAAGCCACTTTGTTGTCTATGCCATAGATCCCTTTTTAAATTCAGAGGTGTGTTCACGAGTATAAGGCAAATTAAAGAGTTTTCATCCAGAAACCTTTTAATTATTGAAGCCTCTTCCCTTAGACTGGTTTAACTCTGCACACTTGAGTGTTCAGAGCCATTCCAACAGCAGGAGTTTTGGCAGCTTGGGCTCCATTGTTTAGAAGAGAACATAAGGAAATAAAGAGGATCTGCTGGGATGTCACAGTAAGAGCAGCACATTTGGTTGTTAGTTTGGGTCTCAAAAAGCCCTCTTGGCTTTAAGAATGAAACCTTTTCCAGCCAGGTGGGTAGAGAGGGTCCCACTGTGGTTTAACCAACCCAGCAAAGCTTTTCCAGACTGCTGTGGCTGTGTGCTCTCTGCCTGGGCAGCCAGGAGAGCCACAGGGCATCAGGATTCCTGGGAGAAACAGCAGCTTGGTGGGGAAGGGAAGGGATGGGAGAGTGTCTGGGAGGCTCAGGTCACCTTAAGTTTGTGCTCAGGTCACCTGTGGGACCTTGTCAGGTGCCACCTCTGGCAATGCAGCCTGGGGGTTTAGGACTGGGCAAGATTCAGACAGACAGGACTGCTCAGAGCTGCCCTGGGTAGGACACAGGGATGTGCTTCCATTCCACCCCTTCACTGCTCTTACAAGTCCTTACAGGCTCTGCTTGGTTTGGATTTGGTAATTAAAGTATTTGCTATTTGCATTTACCTTAACCTGGCTTTTATTAAGAGGCCTCACAAGGTACCTCAGTGTGCCATCACACATTTAATTCCTCCAGAGGGTGGTCCTAAAACTTCACCTGGCATTCTGGGCTGAGCAGCAGAGTTCAGTTCATGTTCTGCAGGACATTTGAGGGGTAACAAAATATTTCCATTCTGGTTCATCCTAAGGCTGGTGATGTGAATATGTGAGGAAAAAAAGCAAATGCTGGTGGCCTCAAAAGCTCAGTGACACGTCCAGAGCTGGTGGTCAGAATGTGAGGAGCAGAGGGATCCCAGAAGGGCACTTAATGGATGTGTCCTGAGGGCATTTTCCCTTTCCTTTAAAAGAAAAATATCTGCTCCTATTCATTTAAACAAAACCTACCTCAGCTTCTGGAAGCGAGGAGAAGCCTTGTGGGAATCAGCTCTCCACATGTGTGGCTTTGCACAGAAATAAACAGCTATTCCTTCTGAGTGCAGTGTGTGTGCCTGGAATAATGTGGGAAGAAAGAGAGGGATTTTACCCTAACAAGCTTAGAAATGCAGAGTTCTGGAAAGATTTAAGAGGGGGTAGCTGTCAAGCAAGCAGTAACCCAAACAATACATGGGCTGAATGAAAATTCAGAGTACTGCTGCGTGTGTGCTTCCCACTCTGAATGCTCTGTGAGCAGCTTAGCTGGGAGAACTCTGCAAGGAGTCATTTGGGGGACAAGGAAGAAAGGAAATGTCAGCAAGATGTCTCCGAGACAATGAGTGGAAGAGTTTCAGAAAATTGTGCCTGTATAACTCACCAGGGAGGAGGTTTCAATGCAGCACTGTGGGGGAAGGAAGAGTAAATTTTATAAAGAAAGGGGAGTAGGAAGCAGTAAAAGTCTCCATAGGCCTTTCAAAGTAAAGGTGAGGAGCTCAGGCTCGTACTGTGTCACTTGCCAACTACTTCATGTCAGAATTTATTACAAATGTTAATGTGCAACACACAAAAGCTGTCTCTGACTCATGTGTGACTGCACTTAGCGGGAAAACACGTTCCACTCTGGAGCTGATCGTGGTGGAGATGCCACCTGCCTGATGCTGTTTGTGTTCTCCAGGTGTACAGGTGGGATGACCACTCCAGCCTGGTTCTGCAGAGCCTGAACGAGCAGAGGCACCGAGGCCTCTTCTGTGACATCGTGCTGGTGGTGGACGAGCAGAGAGTCCCGGCCCACAGGAACCTCCTGGCTGTGTGCAGCGACTACTTCAACTCCATGTTCACCATCGGCATGAGGGAAGCCCACCAGAAGGAGGTGGAGCTCTTTGGGGCCTCCTACATCGGCCTCAAGGCCGTGGTGGATTTCCTGTACGGCAGCGAGCTGTCCCTGGATGGAGGCAACATCGACTACGTGCTGGAGACAGCGCACCTGCTGCAGATCTGGAAGGTGGTGGACTTCTGCTGCGAGTACCTGGAGAACGAAGTCAGCGAGGAGAACTACCTGTACCTGCAGGAGCTGGCCTCCATCTACAACCTGAAACGCCTCGACTCCTACATCGACTCCTTCATCCTGCAGAACTTCGGCACTCTGTCCTTCACGCCGGACTTCCTGCAGAACATCTCCCTGCAGAAGCTGTGCCAGTACCTGGACAGCAGCGACGTGCAGCAGGAGTGCGAGCACGACCTGCTGCAGGCGGCCCTGCAGTGGCTCACGCAGTACCCGGAGCGGGAGAACGAGGCTTACCAAGTGCTGGACAACATCCACTTCCCCCTGATCCCCAAGAGCGACCTGCTGCACAGGGTGAAGCCCGCCGTGTGCTCGCTGCTGCCCAAGGAAGCCAACTGCGAGGGCTTCATCGAGGAGGCCGTGAGCTACCACAACAGCGTGGCGGCGCAGCCCGTGCTGCAGAGCAAGCGCACGGCGCTGCGCACCTGCGAGGAGCGCCTGCTCTTCGTGGGAGGGGAGGTGTCGGAGCGCTGCCTGGAGCTCTGCGATGACACCTGCTTCCTGGACACCAGGAAGGGACAGTGGGTGGCAGAGACGCCTCTGCCCGCCCGCAGGAGTCACCACTGTGTGGCGGTCCTGGGAGGATTCATCTTCATAGCCGGGGGCAGCTTCTCCCGGGACAATGGAGGGGATGCGGCCTCAAATCTCCTATATAGGTATGACCCCCGCTGTAACCAGTGGATAAAGGTGAGGCCTGTGATGCATTATTTTTCTGTTCAAAGTCCTTGATGTTTAGAGTGTTTTGCTGGTGGAAGGGTAGGGCTTGTTGGAATAGTCAACATGGCAGCACTTGCAAATGAAAAGTCAAGTTAGTTAAGTTGAAGCAGCTGCTTGAGTCCTTTGTGGGAATACTTGAATTACACAAAGGGCAATATTCAGATATTCAGATATCTGATACTCAATATCAGATATTCAATATTCAGATGTTCAGATATCTTCATTTAGGATTTGGGGGGGATGCGGACAATGGAGGGGATGCAGTGTCAAATCTCCTATATAGGTACGACCCCCGCTGTAACCAGTGGATAAAGGTGAGGCTTGAGCTGGATTATTTCTCTTGATGTTTAGAGTGTTTTCTTTGCTGGTGGAAGGGCAGGGCTTTTTGGAATAGTGAACATGGCAGCACTTGCAAATGAAAAGTCAAGTTAGTTATGTTGAAGCAGCTGCTTGAGTCCTTTGTGGGAATGCCTCAATTACACAAAGAGCAATATTCAGATATTCAGATATTCAGCTTTATTTGGGATTTGGGCATCTCATCTGAGAAATTTCTGATCAGCATCTGCCCACAATTCTTTAGATTACTTCTGGGAATAATGCTGGAATGGACTTGGAGGTGATTGCTTGGTTCATCTTCCTCAAGCAGTAGTACATATAAATCAGAAATGGGTGTGATGTAAAAAGGAAATGTCTCTGACAATTGTCAAGTGTCTCTGTGCTAAATGTCCCTTAGAACGAGCTCTTTGCTCCCAGTGCTGCCACAAAACCCTTCATGTGTGTGGGTTACTGTATCAGCCTCTCCTTGTTCCTGTATGGACCAGTCATGGTTCCTGTATGGACCAGTTATGGTTTCCATATGAACCAGTCATGATTCCTCTATGGATCAGCCGTCCTGGATGGCTCACTTGTGGATTTCAGTGATTCCAGTACCTGTTTCTTGCAGAGCTGGGAAGGAGCTCCTATAAACACAAATGTTTACAGGGTAACCTGTCTCTTAGATGTCTCCTGTTTTCCCCTTGTTTGAAATGGATGCTACTGCAGAAGAACAGAAATGTTTTATGAATATAATAGTCAAAACCAGAATCTCTCCTTACCAAATAAAGGGGAAGGAGCTACTTCCCCACTCTCAGATGTTAATAGTCCTTAAGTCCCTTGCTTGCCAGACCCTGGAAGATGCCAGCAGCTCATTTTTCTTTGCCAGGTTGCCTCCATGAGACAGCGACGAGTGGATTTCTACCTGGGAGCCATCACTGACATGCTGGTGGCTGTTGGTGGCAGGAATGAAAACGGGGCCCTGTCCTCAGTTGAGACCTACAGCCCTCAGAAGGACTCCTGGACCTACATAGCAGGACTGCCCAGGTAACCGAGCTGTCTGGAGGCTCCCCTGTGTTGGAGGGTGGTAGTAAAGGGAGCTTGTGTGGCTTTAGCTGATGAAGGGAGCCCTGGGAGGGAGGGAAGGGATGTAAAAGCAATGTGGCATCAGCCGTGCCAACCACAGCAGCAGCTGGAGCTGAGCAGGCAGTGCCTTGTGTCAGCAGGGTTTGAATTTTCATCCCAAGGTGCATCTGGAGGATGGGAGGGAGAGCTCTGATCATTTCATTCTACAATTCTTACAAAGCTTTTCCTGAGGCCTCTTGGAGTTGAATATTTTCAGAAGCACTTTTCACGTCTTGGTCAAAAGGATTTATCATTTCTTTGGCCTTACTTTGTCACCTTGGTGTGATGATTTTCCTTGTAGGGTGTTTGTGTTGGGCTGCTCAGGCTGGCTGTCACAGCTAAACACATTTATCTGTGTTGGAAATACAGAACCCTGGCAAATGAGAGCTCTCTGTCTATATCTGAGTTAAAATGTGGCTAGAACAGCTCTTGTGAGAGGTTTAAGCCCTGCAGCTCTTGTTGTAGCAGACAGAACATTGCTGTGTCTTGAATCAGTGTCAGAGCAGTGACTTTGTAAGGCAGCAGGACAGCATTTGATCTGCTGTGATCAGATTTGGTGATGTTTCACATTTGTGGGGATCACAGGCTGTGTGGATGCTGTTTCCATGATGCCTGAAAGCTCAGCAGCAGTGCTGGCTTTCCTGGTGCCATCACAGAGCAGGTTCCTGCAGTTTGTGGGAGAGTTCAGGGATTTTCCCTGGTCCCTGAGCTGCAGAGCTGCAGAGCCAGAGGCAGCCAGTGAAGGGACAGGAGCCTGTTGCCCAATTCTATTTTGGGCAGGTGCTGCAATGCAAGGCTGATCCAGGCCAGCAGCTGGGCTCGAGTGCTCTTCACAAGCAGGATGCTTTTTATTTCTGCTCACTTAGGCAGATCCAGCAGTTGGGGCTAAACACCACAGCCCTGCCTGGGAAGCTGTGTAGGAGAGTATCTTCAGGTCCTAAATCCTTCTGTTAACTGGGGTCACCTGTGAGGTGTATCCTGTGTGGATATTTTTACTCATAAATGATCCTGGGGAAGCTCACACAGTTGGCTTAATCCACCCAGCCTCTCTAAAAAGGAGCAGTTTGTCTGAATATTCCAACTGCTGCCTGTGTGCTGGCTTTGGGAATTCTGCAGCTGCAGCATTTCAAGTGAACTTTGACTTGTGGGTGTTAATTTTTTATTAGATTGCCTGGCTGATCTGCTTGGATGAGGCAAAAGTCCCCTCTCAGGGGACAGACCCCTTTAGTATGAATTATTCCTGCATCCAAATAAATGATTCTGCATCCTCTCTCCCTGTTGCTCTGTCCTTGTGTCAGCTCAGCTGTGTGGTGACAGCTCCCCACTTTTCATCCAGCTGCAGTTTTGCACATTTAATTGCCTTTAGTTAGATCTTAGTGGACTCTTGGCTGCTTTGGATTTTTGTCTTTTCAGCCTTTTTTTTCCATTTGGTGCTGGGCAGTGAATTGTTCGAGTTTGAATTGTTTGAGTTTGAATTGTTTCTGCACAGAAGGAATAAGGCAAAAAGAACTTTTTGCAGGCTGCAAAAGGCCAGACTCAGAGGTGAGCTACAGGAACCTTTCTGACACCCATCCACTGCTTGAGCTGGGTGCCCTGGCAGATTTGGGGCTGCTGAAAAGGCTCTGGGCAGCCCCTCCTTGAGGTACTGAAGGTGGAGCAAGTCCAGAGGAGGCTCCAGGGTGATCAGAGGGATGGAACAGCTCTCCTAAGAGGAAAGGCTGAGAGAATTGGGATTGTTCAGTCTGGAGAAGAGGAGCTTCAGGGTGACCTAACTGTGGCACTTGAGTGCCTGAAGGAGCCCACAGGAACCATGGAGAGAGATTCACAAGGGTCTGGAGTGCCAGGACAAGGGGCAGTGGCTTCCCATGGGCAGAGGGCAGGGTTAGATCAGATATTAGAAAAAAATTCTTGGCTGTAAGATGGTGAGACCATTCTCTGTTTGCCCAGTGAAGCTGTGGCTGCCCCATCCCTGTGAGTGTGATTTACTGGCAGTGGAGGAAGGATGAGAGAGGATTCTGTGATCCATTCAAGACTGAAAGCATTCCAGCTACAGTTCCTCCTGCCTGCTCCACTCTTCCCTTCAATGCACTCCTCATCTGATCTCTGTGTTCCTCAAACAGATTTAAGTTCCTGTTTCACTCAACATCTCCCCCAGCCCTCTTCCAGCACCAAGATTTCTCATGTAGAGGAAACCAGAAGCTCCAGTCCTCTGCTTCCTGACTGCCTGATCAGGCAATATATCCCAACAAAACCTCTTCTTTTCTTATATTTTTCTGTTTTCTTCCCTCTGAAGAGAACTTGTGCAGGAGTTTTGGTCCTCCTGGGAGCATGACCACCAGCAGCAGGATTTTTGGTGCCATTCCTGACTGCCCCAAGCCAGCAACTGCCTGGATCCTGTTCCCTGGAGTGACAGGCTCGTGCTGAGCTCATCCTGGGGTGTGGGCTGGTGTTGTTCAACCCGAGCTCTGTGAGGTGGGACTCTCAGAGGTTGTTTGTTAAAGCTTCTATGCTGAACATCCAGAAAATGGGTTTGTTTTGTTGCTTCCCAAGGGTCAGAGCTTGCCACGTTGTTACTGTTAGGTTGGATGTGACATACACACGTGATCAGGGTCTAAGAAGAAAAAAGTTTTTGTTCTGTGTGTTCTGCTTATGTACTCTTAACAAAGTGTGATCTTAAGTCATTAACTACATCACAAAAACTTATTCTATTCATTGGTGCAAAGCAATTAGCATCAATATAATTGGTAAAAGATTTACAGAAATTTAATAAGGCATGTATACACATCTACTTATGCATGTAGTCTAGCTTACAAAAATTTTCATGTATCTTTTGTAATCTGTTTCCATGCTGACAGTCTTGTCTTCTTTGCTATGGATACACTCAAAAATCATCAATTGTTATTTCTTCTGTTCACTCAGCTTGGCTTGCAGGCCAGCTGTCCAGCCCCTCCATACCCTGTGTGGAGATCTGCAGGGAAGGCAGTGGTTGTGTCCTTGAGCACAGGTGCCAGCACCACCCCCGTGTCCATGCTGCTGTTCACAGTCTTGCTCCTCTAAGGAAGAGCTTTAATTCTTTATCTCCTCTCACCCCCCTCTCCTTCCCACCCTATATGGCCAAAACAACACGTTGTTTTCCCTAAGCGCTCTCT
Source organism: Chlorospingus semifuscus (assembly GCA_035048045.1). Classification (NCBI taxonomy): domain Eukaryota; kingdom Metazoa; phylum Chordata; class Aves; order Passeriformes; family Passerellidae; genus Chlorospingus; species Chlorospingus semifuscus. Next base: position 17,735,836 of record JAWWMS010000028.1, read on the forward strand.
TGGAAGGAGCTGAGCTGTTTTGACTGAACTTGGGCTGTCTTGCTGGAGAAGCAAACAGCCTCTCGGGGCAGATGCTTTGCAGGGAAAACTTCAGCCAAGTTGTCTAAAGGGTGGACCTGCTCCAAGCCTGCCACAAGGGAATTCAATTTGCCTGATGCTCATTGAGGTCCTTGGTTGTGGGATACCTTTCCCTTTCTTCAGAAGGTCCTGTATTTTTTGCCCTTTTCCCCAGAAACTGGGAGCAGTTTCTGTCAGAGTTTCTAGCCTGGCAGGGAGCAGTGGTGGCTGAGGAGCTGGCAGAGCAGGAGGTGGGGCAGTGATGATGACACTTGCATGACAGAGATAGCTGAATAGTTTTTTTCAAGAGCTGAAGCATCACTGAGTAGCTTAAAACCTTGTTGAAGACTAAATTGTTAATTTTATTGGTGATTGTAATTATTACTCTCTGTCTCCCTTATCTGCTTGGATTTTTGCATCGAACCCTGCAAAAATCCTTCTCAGCTGTGTTTGTCTCTCAAATACAAAAAGGGAGAAGTGTGGAGGGGCTGGACAGCTGGCCTGCAAGCAAAGCTGAGTTAATAGAAGAAACAACAATTGATGATTTTCGAGTGTATCCATAGCAAAGAAGACAAGGCTGTCAGCATGGAAACAGATTACAAAAGATACATGAAAATTTTTGTAAGCTAAACTACATGCATAAGTAGATGTGTATACATGCCTTATTACATTAATATAATTGGCAAAAGTTTTACAGAAATGTTAATTGCTTTGCACCAATGAATATAATAAGTTATTGTGATGTAGTTAATGACTTAAGATCACACTTTGTTAAGAGTATATAAGCTGGAGAAAACGCCGAATAAAAAACTTTTTTCTTCTTAGACCCTGATCACGTGTGTGTCACGTCCAGCCTAACAGTAACAATTAGGGTCCTTGCTTGTGGGATACCTTTCTCTTTCTTCAGAGAGATCCTGTATTTTTGCTCCTTTTCCCAGAAACTGGGAGCAGTTTCTGTCAGAGTTTCTAGCCCGGCAGGGAGCAGCGGTGGCTGAGGAGCTGGAGGTGGGGCAGTGTGTTCTCATCCTGAGCACACCATGCAAAGGTCTGCTGCAGCCAGCAGTGAAATTAATTGAGTGGCCCTAGGTTAAAGTTTGGCAGAACAACTGAAAGCTGCTGTGTGAGGAGCTGTGCTGGAACAGGTTGGGCAGTGATGCTATCTGCTCTGCCAGTTGGGTCATGAATGATCTGTCAGGGCTACGACAGGTGGACACCAAGATCCAGAGCAACCACAGCTCACCTGGACTTGGGTTGGAGTAGGGGATTCCCAAAGCTTTACAGAGTTATGTGCTCTTCTGTCTTGGGCAGTAAATGGTAGGTTTTCTGGCATTTGAATGGTGTTACTGGGTCAGGAACTAATTTTTCAGCACTGTATCTGGGTTAAGGCATTCAAAATTGGTGCCAGGCTCCAGCAGATGTTAAAATCAAATCTCCTTTCTCTTAATGCCTCTGCTTTTTTCTGGCCACTCTTGCAGATAATGCTGCCAAAATGCTCAATGCTTTTTGTTGGAGGATGTCTAGACCCACTCTATTGATGTGCCTGTTCTGTTGCCCATTTAGAAATGCCCCTCTCTCAATCACAGGGCTTATAGAAAGGATTTGTATTGATTGGTTTCAATTTATGCATCTATTTCATGCAGCTCCTAGGAAAGTGATGCTATTTTGGATGAGCTTTCAGAAGTGAAAGTTTCAAAGTGAAACACCTCTGGTGCCTTTCAGTGGGTAATTGTCCTGTACTGGACAATAACAAATTGATGGTAGATTTGGTGCTTCAGATCTGATGGTTTGTGTCAAAGCACTCTCTGGCTGTTGCTGTTCTCTGGACACAGACATTGACTGAGACAAAAGAACAAGAAATCAGTGCTTTTTCTGCAGCTGCCTGTGCTGGGCTGCATGCCTGTGCTGGAGAGACAATGGCTATTGCTTGCTTACCTGCACAGAGCTCCAGAGCAGGAGAATATTTAACTTACTTCTCCAAAAGCCAAGCAGGTTTTTATTAACTTAGGGTCATTTTTGCCCTGAATGGCGAATGCAGTGTGATTGCCATCAGCAGTGCAGGGCTCTGGGGTGCACTCCATGTCCTCACATTGTCCTCCTCCTGACTCCTCCAAACTCCCTGGTACAGCACAGCCTCCAGGCAGCTTGGCTTCATGTGGGTTTAAAGTCTGCTGCAGTTTGAAATGAACTGAGCTCAAGCTGTTCATCCCATCCCCAGAGTGAGCATTTTTAACCCATTCCTGTGTTTGTAGAGAAACACAGGCTCTGACAAGCAGCCCAGGAGCCACTGGAGAGGGACAGTCCCTGTTTTGTCTGGAAGAGACCTCAGCCAAGGAGCAGCATCTCTGGGCACTTCATTGCCTGGTGTTTCTGTCAGGGAGAAAGCCAAGGGTCCATGTGCTCAGGGTACATCATGTCCACCAGAAGCACTGAGCGTGAATTAACTGCTTCCATCATGAGGCACACTGAGAGCTGTGGAAATTCTGAGTTGCCTTTTTGGATGAAGTCCATAACTGTACCAAAGCTCTCTCCTTTTTTCTTCCTGTCTTTTCCCTGAGAGGCCAAGGAGGAGAACAGCAGTGAAGTCACCTCTGCAAGATCTCCAGCCCCTGTAGTTGAACAGACTGTCCTGGTCACTCAGCACTGTCAGCCCAAGCGTGTCAGGGATTTTTCTGTTTCTTGTAGCAGGAACCTATTAAAATATCTGATTCAGACAGGGATCAGAGGTTTCAGTAGGCATCTAGGCTAATAACCACCTTTTAGCTCATCTCAGAAGCCTTGTGCTTTCAGGGTAAATGTGGGGTTTCTTTCCTAGGCCATCTTCTCCCTTGGCACTCAAGTGCTGGCACTCAGGTGCGTGGAAGATGTTCCGATAGCATTTGTGTGGCTCAGAGAAACCATTAGCCTGTGAAATAAAAACAGCTCAAGGTTCTCTCCACACGGAGCTGCAGCGTGTTCAGGCACAGTTCAAAGGCTGCAGCAATGCTAACAGGGCTCTGTCTGCCGTGGAGGCTGCGTGGTCTGCAGTGCCTGACCACAAAGGATGGTGGTAGAGGCTGGTGAGTGCAGCCTGATGAGAACATTGCTCTGTGCCCTGTGGGGATTGAATTGCTTGGGTTTCTTGTGAGAGCCAATTTGCTGTGCCTGGTGCTGCATATTTTGACACCCCAACTCCCCCAAAAATGGGAAAAAAGATGTGTAGGAACAATATGTTCAAAGCAGCTGATGCTGTTCATCACCTTGGCTGTCTCAAAGGGGTTTGGTCAGGAATAGCCCAGTGTGAAGTTAAACTTAGGTCTCCATGCTGTTCTTATAGTGGGTTTATTACAGATGATCAAAGAGGGATTCTCTCTGCCCTGTGGATGCAGCATGCATGGTGCTGCTTCTCCAATCTCATTTTCTCTTACTTCACCATGATCTGTGATGGGCTGGGCTCTGCTGCCTTGTCCTGGGGTGACCAAGGAAGTTCCCAGCTGTAGGGCAGCGGTGGCAGAGCAGACGGATGGCTCATGAAAAGGACACTGCCTGTGTTGGGACTGCAGGTGAACCGGGCAGAGAGCACCCCTGGGGTAAGAAATGTATTCAGTGATCCTGAAGCTGTGCAAGGGCAAGGCAGCAGCAGTTTTCCTCTTGGCTTCTCTTGGTTTATCCCTACTGGTAAGTCTGAGAGGTGTCATGATTATTTCCCCTTTCTGTCACAGAAACCCTTTCTGAGGTGTGGATTTTTTCCCTCTCTGGCCCTCTCAGGCTGATGCAAGCCAAGCACTGGAGCAGAAATACAGGAGTGAAGGTCATGCCAGCAGAGCAGGATGGGCTATTTCTGTTGTGTGACACACTCTAGAGGATGCATTAAGAAGTGATTGTCATGCCTTAGTGCTCTGTAGTGACCAGCTATGGAAAGGGTGATTTAAAAGTGGTTGCCAGGCCGTGCACTCTGCAGCGCAGGGTGAGGCCCTGGGAATGAGAGGAGTTACCGGGTAACCGCCAGATCAGGGATTCCTCTGCCTTTAGTTGCTGTTTATTTGCTTCTTCAGCACAGCCCCTCTGCATGCTGCTGTGTGTTGATAAAACCCTTAAGGACTGCTCCTGTTTGCTGCCCCAGGTTCACCTACGGCCACGCCGGCACCGTGTACAAGGAGTTCGTGTACATTTCGGGAGGCCACGATTACCAGATCGGCCCCTACAGAAAGAACCTGCTGTGCTACGACTACCGCACGGACGTGTGGGAGGAGAAGAGGCCCATGATCACTGCCAGGGGCTGGCACAGCATGTGCACCCTGCAGGACAACATCTACTCCATCGGCGGCAGCGATGACAACATCGAGACCATGGCTCGGTTCGACATCCTCAGCGTGGAGTCCTACAGCCCCCAGTGCAACCAGTGGACCAGAGTGGCCCCTCTGCTGCAAGCCAACAGTGAATCGGGGGTGGCGGTTTGGGAAGGCAAGATTTACATCCTTGGAGGGTACAGCTGGGAGGAGGCTGTCTTCTCCAAAACAGTCCAGGTGTATGATAAGGAGAAAAATAAGTGGTGCAAAGGGACGGACTTGCCCAAAGCGATTGCCGGAGTGTCCGCGTGCGTCTGCGCCCTGAAACCCAAAACGGAGGACAAAAAGAAAAAGATAAAAACAAAAAAACATCAAGATCGAGGAAGATGACCACTCCTGGATAGCCACCCTTGGGTGGTGGGCTCCTTGTATTTAGACATTTCTATCTAACCTTTATTCTTTTTCTTTTTAAACAGGGTGGGGAGGGCATCTTCTGAAACCTCAGAAAATGTTCACTTGAATGTGGTTTTTGGATTAAACTCATGTTTAAGGTAAAAACAACAAAACCAAAAACTCCCCCTCTTGCTATACGAAGGGTGATGTGGCCAGAGAGGTTCTGCTGCTCTCCTGAATGTTAAGGCTTAGGCTTCTCCCTCTGTGGTTCATGGCATTTCCACATACATCGTATTATATCGACGTTTTAAGGAGGTTTTTAAAAACAACTTTTCTACTTTTTTATACCACATTTTGCTAACTCAGTCTCTCGTTTGCCATATATTACGTTGTTGACTGTAGAAGCTGCAGCTCTGTGCTCGTGACCCCGCTGCTGGCATCAGGAACTCCTGGTGTGATGATCTTTGGTATCTGTGCGGCTTGGCCAGGACGTGGTGCAGCTGCTGGAGCAGCGCTGGCATTCCCAGCATTGTCAGGCAGTCAGCTGGAATTGGGACTATTGTCACAGTCCCAGCTCCCCCAGAGCCCAGCTCGCCAGCCATGCCCATAAACACCCTTTATTTCAGTGCTGATCTGCTGAGTGCATTTCAAGGGCTTTGGTTTAAAGTTCAGCTGTTGATCATTGCTGTTATTTTTTCCTCAGTCCTCCTCTCCCATCTCCCTTTCCATGTATTTCAGATTTATTCCATCTGGTCTGTGTGCAGGTGATATCCTGCTACCCTCATTCTCTTGTCTTTTTTCCAGGTGATATCCTGCTACCCTCATTCTTTTGTCTTTTTTTCCAGGTGATATCCTGCTACCCTCATTCTTTTGTCTTTTTCCCCCCCTCAAACTACTTACCTCAATCATTGGAAAACACTAAGAAAACATTTTTGCACTTAATTTCATTTGAAACTCTGGTAAGATTTTCTACTAAAGAAAACTACTTTAAGACCTACTACAAGCACATGTGTAAGGAAAGAGGTGACAATAAATTTCTGGAGTGCAAGGAGGTTATAGGTTGTTTCTTCAATGCTAAGAAAACTAATTGGAATTAATTTTCTGAAACTCTTTGAGGGTTTTTTTTGTGTTTTTTTTTAATTTAAAAAAAAAGCCTCAGGAGTCAGGCTTTCATTTGCATTAATGGATTTATTTTAAAGCCTTTGTGTACTGCATGAGGTAATGGTTATTCTTTTTTAGCCTAAAAATAAATTTAAAGCCAAAAAAACCTAAATGAAACATTTTGGTTATGACAAACTCATTGACAAGTTTTTGGGGTTATTTTTTTTAATATCTGAAATCCTTGCTATGTTGACTGACAACTACTTAACTTTTTGGGGACATTTTCATGTGTAAGTACAGAACAAAAATTTCAAAGACTTGCTTTTTTTCTGTTACTGAGTTGCTTGTTACTATATCCCCTCTTTTATTGTGTTTATGTATTACATTAATGTCTGGGAACAATAAATCCAGTTTAGAATATTCTATTCATCACAGTCTGATGTCTTGTGTATTGATTTCACTGAGCTTTTCCTTTTTGATTAATTGGAAAAAAATAATCCTGTAATCATTTTTCAGTGGAATTCATAACAGTGGAAACATTTTAGCAGGAAGATACATTTAACAATACTAAGTAGAAATATAACTTATTTAGATAATTCATTTTTTTCCTGTATTTTTCTGCTCCAGACAGTCAGAAGAGACAAGGGGGAATGGCTCCCACTGCCAGAGGGCAGGGTTAGATGGGATATTGGGAAGGAATTCTCCCCTGTGAGGGTGGGGAGGTGCTGGATCCCTGGAAGTGTCCCAGGCCAGGCTGGACAGGGCTTGGAGCACCCTGGGACAGGGGAAGGTGTCCCTGCCCATGGCAGGGGGTGACACAAGGTGAGTTTTGAGGTCCCTTCAAGCCAAACCATTCTGTGATTCTATGAAATTCCTTTTCACATTTTTGCAGGTCTGACAAAAGATCCAATCCAGTTTGTAGGGTGGTTTCAAAGACAGTATTTAATGGAGTGTAGATAAACAATTTACAATTGCTTAATGTTAAACATGAACAAAATACAGCCTCAGTGCTCATCAAAAAGGGTTTGTTGGGGAAAATACCAAAGCCAGAGGCTGTGAGTGAGGGTGAGACATGTCCTGTGTCACTAGAAGTCACTGGGGGATCCTACCTGTTGCTGCCAGAAGCATTTTCCCATTACTAAAGGAACAAGTGATCCCCATTTGCACCTCCAAGCCCATGGCAGGGAGCACTCCTAAAGGCAAGGTCTGGCACAGTGCCCCTGGATTTGGGGTGTTGTGGGTCCAGATGTGCCTGATCACCCCTGGATTTGGGATGCTGTGGATCCAGATGTGCCTGATCACCCCTGGATTTGGGATGCTGTGGATCCAGATGTGGCTGATCACCCCTCAGAAGTGTCAGCAGACAGCACAGGGAGTTTGGAGCTCACCCTCACTCCCCAGCACTGCAGGGCTTTGGGGAATTGGTGTGCTGGAATTTCTGAAAAATGAAAGGGAGAATTTGTGTGACACCAGTGGATTTCTGCTCTGGTTTTTGAGGTCTGAACTGTCCTCTTGGTGAGGAATGAGGGTTGGCAGAGGAAAGATGTATTCTCTTGGTTCTGCCTGGCTCCTGAACCTGCAGATCCCACTGCCTTCATCCCTAAGCTCTGTGAAGTGTTTCACTCTTGCCAGGAAGCACAGCTCTTTCTTCCTGCCCCAGGGAAAAATCACTACTGCTCTGCCTCATTTCTAAAAAGGCTTCCATTGCCAAATTCTGTGGAAAGCTCGTTTTACCTGAAACAAAGCAGCTACCAGAACCCTCAGGTTTGCTCTTGCCACACTTCCATGCCTGTATGGTGGCATTGGCATGTCAAGGAGCTGCTGCTGGAACTCTGACGTTGGATAACAAATCCCTCGAGGTGCCCTGAGGAAAAATCCCAGCCTGGTGTGAGATGCAGTTGTTTTGAAGGCTTGAGAAAGAAGATGGAAATATTCTTGTTCTCAAGTTGATATTTTAAATTGAGAAAAATGTGCTGGTGTCTTTGTGTGTAGGAGATCTGACTGCTTTCAGTGGTTTCTTCCAGAAACTGCAGATTTTCTGGGCGCTGTTTAGGATTCTGGATTCTTGCGTGACAGCAAAAAAAGGGGTTGTGTGTCTAGGGAATGTAAAGAAATAATTTAACCTTCAGTGCTCTTTCTGAGAGCAATTTAACTTGCAGAAAACAAGCCCAGATTTGAATTGTGATTCTTCCCTTGCTGGTATGTCTTAGCAAAGCTCTGACCAGTAAGACAAAAAAAAAAGCTGGCGTGACAGGCTTTAAATATTATTTTATTTCAGCTTTTGAGCTATTTCAGTTCTCATGAATGTAATAATGAGAGAGATGCTATTTATTCCTTCATGAACTTATGGCTCTGGGGTGTCTCAGGGATCAGGTCAGGGCAGATGGAGAGGTTCTGTCACCACGCTGTGAGAGTCAGAGCACAGCTACTCACAGCTCAGCTACTCACAGCTTCCTCCTCCTTCCTAACTCCACACAGGAGGACACAGCCCAGGCAAGGGGTTGTTGGTGCTACACATTTTTTAGTACCTCCTGGAACTCAGAGTAGCTTTGGAAAAAAATATAACTTTGTTTTATGATGGGTTTGGTGACAGAGCACGAGGGGAAGGTGAGATGGAGACTTGCTGGTTCTTTTGATGCTCCAGAACTGACAGGGATGGTTGAATGAGAAGAGGGAAGACTTGTATTTAAGATAAGGATGAATAAGTCACAATTAACTAGCCAGAAGTTCTGCATAGATAATTGAAACACTGAGTCAAGCATCCACATGATCTACTCAAGGCTTGTCCACACTTCAAATGTGTTTCTGCTTGACCTAGTCCATGCTTAAGCTTTTTGCATCAGCAAATCTTTTTCGAAATGTCGAGAAAATTTAGGAATTCCCCCTTTCTGTGAACAGCCAATGGAATTTGAAGTCAGGTTTGCATTAACCCATTTTTGGAATTAAATAGCTGCTGTTTGCCTGTGTTAGCTGTCTAAACTCTTCCACCTGCAGAACCATTCCTGCCCTTCTGCTCTCAGGTTCCCTCTGCCCACTCCCAGTGCCTGCTGCTGGCCTGGGACATTTAGGGTTCAGAAAGTTAAAGAAATATTACCAAGGTTGATAATTGTACAATCTCTGATGCTGGCCTAGAGCTGGCTGGTTCTCTGCTGAAACCTTAAATATCCTGGTTTTAATATGAGGCAATTGATCCTCGCTGAGATCCAGCCAGGGCTTGCAAATACTTTATGTAGGCAAAGCCCTTCTTGGACCTAGAAACTGTTGGGATAAAGGTTCTGCATCTCTGAAGAAAAAGTCCTGGGAGCTCCTGAAACTCTTGGCACCAGGATGAAGCTCTACAAGGACAGCACCAAACCTCCTGAAGTGCTACAGCATTCCATCTGTCCCTGAAAAGGTTGGTGTGAGGGTCCTGAGGGCTTCAACTCCCCAAAAGTCACCTTGAGAAGCCGTGTGTACACATCTCCTGGCACTGTCACATGAGCACAGATCCCATGACCTTGTGAAGTCCCACGGAGTCCCCAGCACTTTGCATTTGCAGCAGGATAGGAGCAATTACAGCAGCACCTGGAGCCAGATACCCTGGGAGTGGTTTATCCAGCTCCCGGGCTGCTGTCACACAATCCTTTATTTCCACAGCCATGGACCTCGCTTGGTTTTGATAAATCCACATGTTGTCGGGAACATTGCTCCATGAATTTTAAGAATGTGCATATGCAGAAAGAAAAACACAACACTGGTTATTTTTTTTAATTTGGAAAAGCAACTTGTTGATTTGGAGGGATAATTCACAGCCACTGGCATAAAGAATGTAAGAAGATACAACTGATTTGTGCAATGAAAGCAGTAATGAAATAACATGCCACTAAAACTGGAAAAATTAATAGAACAGAACAGAGGTGGAAACTTTGCAGCAGGTAAGTTTCATCAAAAAAACCTCCTTAGATTCTTAGGAAATATTATGGTAAAATGTTAACAGACTTTATAATTAAACTATACTAAGATGGGATAAAATTGAACGTGTTTAAAACGTTGTTGAATGAGACAGTGACATGCTTTCTCAGTTTTCACCCTCAGCTCTGGGTTTTAGCAGTTTTGGTATTTGAATTTCTGCTTTCCAGGCTGAAGACACTGTGCTCATTTGTATTTTGGAACAGTCAGTTTACTTAGGCAGCATTGTGGGCAGAAGGGAATTTTGCCTTCAACCAGACGAGCCACGTAAGGGTTTTCACTCCATTATTTACCTTGTAAATTAGACTCCCGAGGGGAGAGGGGCTTTCAGACGTTTGAAATGCTGTATGCAAAAAGCCTGAACATTTGTCTCCCTTTTTTGTTTCTCCCCTTTAATATTAACCAGCCATTTTCAGTGCTGGTTCTCTGCCTCAGGACAGCACAGCAACACTGGGGAGACAAAAGCGAGGGAGCGGCAGCTGGGTGTGTCAGCTGGAAGGGTGAAGGCTGATAGAGAAAATCATTTACTGTCATTAGCACACGGGAAGTGTTGCTCTTCACAAAACAGGAGGGACGTGTCCTTGTCCTGGAGAAGGGGAGGAATCTTCTCCCCACTTTCCCAAAGACACAGAGTTCTTGTGTGCTCTTCGTTCTATTCAATTTTCTCACTGATATAAAGTTGTCTCCATCACTCACTCTGGATCCAGAGCCGAATTAGACTTTTGCAGGACTTGGTAGTTTGTTTCAGGAAAAAAAATATGGAGTAAATTAGCGATTAATTTGATGGATTCTTGCCTGGGGGTTTCAGTATTGTTATGACTCAATCCTCTCAAAATCATGAGATTGGCTTAGTCATTCCTTTCATTATTTTTTTTTTCCTAGATAAAGCCCTGAACCCTTTCCCACCCTGGTTATTTGGGACAGAGGTGGGACAGCTTCACTCTGGCATCTTCTGGGCACGCAGCCTTACCTGTCACCTGCCAGAGTGACAAATAAGGAGATTTGTGCGTGTGCCCTTTTACAGATGAAAATTGGACATTAGGAGGAATTTTTTCACAGAAAGGGTGATTAAATATTGGAATGGGCTGTCCAGGGTGGTGGTGGAATCACCATCCCTGGAGGTGTCCAAGGAATGACTGGATGTGGCACTCAGTGCTCTGGGCTGGCTGACCAGGTAGGGGTTGGTCACAGGTTGGACTCAATGGTCTTGGAAGGTTTTTCCAATTTAATCAAGAAATCACAGAATTATTTGGGCTCGAAAGGATCTCTGGAGATCACTCAGCCCAAAGACCTTGCCAAGGTAGGGACATCAGGAGCAGGTGACATAGAACGTGGCCAGGTGGGGTTGGAATGTCTCCCTCAGATGACTCCACACCCTCCTTGAGCAGCTGTTCCAGAGCTCTGCCACCTTACACGGACAGAAATTCCCTCTCACGTTGAGCTGAAACTTCTCATGGTTTAGTTTATGGCCACTGCTGCTTGTCCTGTTGTTGAGCACCACAGAAAAAGGTCTGGCACCAGGCTGGCACAGGGTGCCCAGAGCAGCTGGGGCTGCCCCTGGATCCCTGGCAGTGCCCAAGGACACTTGGCAAGCCAGGACAGTGGAAGGTGTCCCTGATCATGTAAGGGAGTAGAACTGGATGATCTTTAGGCTCCGTCCATGATTCTTTCGGCACCCACCCTGGCGATATTTTACATGCATTAACCAGATCCCCTCTCAGCCTTCTCTTCCCTAGGCTAAACCCTCTCCGCTCCCTCAGCCTCCCACAGGCGGGATGCCCGCCGGGCCGTTCCAGGGAAGCTCTCGGGGCTCCTCGCCCGCCTCGCTCCCCTCAGGGAGGCGGAGCCGCCTCCCGCCCTTTTCCCTGGGCGCCCTCAGCTCCCGCCCCGTGCGCGCGCAGCGGGCGGGCGGGGACGGCGCATGCGCGGTGCGGCGCGCGCCCGCCCGCCCGGCCCGGCTGGTGCGTGCGAGGGAGAAGATGGCGGCGGCGGGGGCGGCGGCGTGAGGGGCCGGGACCGCCGAGCTCCCCGGG
>JAWWMS010000028.1:17747732-17823507 GCA_035048045.1 Chlorospingus semifuscus
GGCCGGGACCGCCGAGCTCCCCGGGGACGCGGGGCGCCATGGCCCTGCACGGCGCGCAGGTACCGGCCGGGACCGCGGGCACCACTGCGGCACCGCGCCCGGACCACGCCGGGCTCCCGGCGGCGGGCGGGCCGCGGGATGGGGGGGGAGCGTGGTGGCCGGGAGTAGGCCCAGGGTGATTGTGCACGTTCATTGAATGTGCTGAGGGCGGTGGGGCGGCCTCGCTGCCCGCGGGGACGGCGGATCCGGCGCTCCCGGGGCGGAATTCCCATCCCGGAGGGGTCCGGAGCGCGGGGCCTCGGCCCCACGCCGGTGTCGGTGTCCCCACGCCGGGGCCCGGGGCGGGGGGTGCCGGTGCTGAGCCCCCGGCCGAGCGTGCCTCGGACAGAGCCCATCGCTCCGGCTGCTCTTTTGAATTTTTTTGGAAGGGGGGGAAAGGCAGAAACGATTCTATAACGAGAAGGGAATAAGGAGATTTGTAAACTAATCCTCCCCCCTCCCCCCCGCCCAAACACTCGCTAAACCCCGGCGCATCGGGGTGCAAAGGGCTGAGTGTTGCAAGATCGCCGTGCCCGGGGATGCGTGTGCGGATTCCCTGGATCCCACTGGCTGAACCAGCCCCGGAGATTTGTGCACCGAGTGGAAAAAAAAACTGCAGTCGTGGTGGTTTTGCGCTGGAAGTTTACAGCTCGGTTCCTGGGCTAATCCGGTGTGTGCTTAGAGCGAATGATTGAATGGGTTCGCTTCGCTGTTTCTTTCCCTTAAGGTTTTTCTCCCAAAGAGTTTGAAAGCAGGAATGTCAGGAGAAGCGTGTGCAGCTCTGGAGTGTTTTATTTGCGAGACTTAGAGCAACTTTGTTGTTTAGCAAATAATAAAGTTTAGAAAAGTGTGGTAGCGTTATAAGTAATTTTGTTAAGGATCTGTGTCTTCTGTCATAGAAAGCACGTTTCATACAAAGTGAGTTATTTTAAACAGGGTGATGCTTTACTATAAGTTCTGTAGGTTTTGTCTTTTTTTTTTCCTCAATGAACTTGAGTTACACATCAAATGAAGACGTGCACTAGTGGCACTGTTATTTCCATTTTCAAAAGTTTGTAATTGGTGAAAACTATACTGACATTTCTTGTCCAGCTTGATTTATTTATGTCTGAGAGAAAAACGTGAGAGCTTTTGTTAATGTGGGTGTTCCTAAGGCAGCTGCAGTGTCTGGAGTTTGTTTCAAATTTACGACTCATTTTAAAATTTTGTATCCCTCAAGTTTTATTTCAAAGTGAAAGAAACTCACTCACTTTTTTCACTGTCCCAGTGAATGATTTTTGGAATGCAGATACATCAGAAGCATTCAGTGTCCAGCTCAAGAGTTGTTTCACTCCCTGCTTTCTCCCCCTCAGCCGTGCATGTGGTCAGTTTAACGAGTTTGGTGTTTAAAATGCGGCTTTTTTCATGATTTAGGGGAGTTAAGAATTTGTTTTGGTCTGTACATAACTATGTTGGTGTACTTTAAAACAAAAAAAAGTTATGCTGATGATTTAGTTTATGGTGAAGTGCTCCATTGCTGAAATTAAAACTGGGCTATAAATTCATCTTTAGTAGCAATTTGAGCACAGACTATTTTAAACCATCCCCCTCTGTAGGTAAAGGTGGATTTTAGTTCTTGTGAAGTTGCTGCTGAAGTTGTAATGTAATGTAATAGTTTGTATAGAATGTGGTACATACATATTTTGGAAGCACATTTATAAAATATTGTTTAGCTAATGCTTTGTTCATGTTACTAAACACAACCTGTTTCTGGGTTTTTTTCAAATGTAACCAGTTATTGAGATGCTGTCTGGGATTTATGTGAGCACATCTTCCAGAGCAGTGCTGAGATGCTGAATTCAGGTAACGATGTTTTGGAGCCTTTGGGATGAAATCCTGAAGATAAGCTCAGGGATGCAGTTTTACATGTGTAAGGTGTTTTCTTTTTGTTTTAGGATGATAGTATTGCAGATCAGTAGAAAAAATAAAGTTTTTATAAAAATTGCCTGTTCTGAGTAGAAGATAAATAAGATTATTGAGTCATTATGTTCATGTCATGTTGCAGAAGTAGACAGAAGTGTGTTCTTCTTCCATATCTCCAGTTTGGGGGTACCATCACTGAGGCATTTTTTGTCACACAGGGGAAAAAACATCTTCAAGAAAAACCTGCTGCTCCTCCAGCTAAAACGCAGAGTCAGATTTCTGCCATGGATGGATTCATGGAATAGTGGGCAGAAATATTTCATCAGTCAGTTTGCACATTGTGACAAATGACTCCTGAAACCCCATCATATCGAATATTTCCATTGATTTTGGGTGGCCAGCTCAGCTCAGCAAGCACAGAGGTGTTTGGTAGCACGGTTCAGCTCTTGCTGCTGTTTGTACCTCTCTGTTCCGTGTCACAATTTGATAATCATCTCCTGAGAGGTTTAAGTGTTGTGTGGGTCTGCTGGGTGTGTGCTGACTGCATTCACAATCTGTCCTTTTTTTAAGGTGAGCTACCAGTGAACCTGCTCTATTGCTCCATGACACTAAAGATGTTAAGCTGATCTAGTTAAAACCACTTGTCATCAAGGGCATCTAAAAATCTCTTAAAAAAAAAAAAAAAACAGCTTAAAAACTATTTCCCTGTTTGGAAAGACTAAAACTCTGTAGAAACTGTATAAACAGTTGTTTTAGCCACTTTTTCTATTGTTTTTCATAGAAAGAATTAATACAGAGGCATCATTTGTAAATCCTGTGAAAACAAGTTAGCAGAAGAAAGGATACCATAGCAGAATGAATCATTTATGCTTGTTTTGTTCTTCCACCATTGCTGTGGTGTCAGATAAACTCGGTGCCATTTTAAACGTACCACGTTGGCCCCAAACCCAGCTGAAGTGAAAAGGAGGCGGCTTTGAGCAGAGAAAAAAAAGCTGAACAAGCTCCTAAGCTGCTCATCCTCACCCAGGTTGTGTCTGGCCTGGCAACCAGAAGAACTGGAACTCGAACATGGCATGCAACCTGACTCCCTGCAACCCTGCACTGCAAACTGCCTCTTTTATGGCCGGCTTGGAGGGCTGCTCCCTGCCAGGCTGTAGCTTGATGTTTCCTTAAGCCAGGACTCTTTCTAGAAGACAAGAAAAAAGAAAAAAGAGGCAGCAGCCTGCAGGCATTTGTGCTGTGCTGCCTTTGCAGTGTCTTGCCTGATGTTTGTGGTGATTAGGAAATCGATGTCTCGAAAATAATGTCCAAAAAATGGTTGTTATGCAGCTGGGTGAGTTTCTTGTGCACATATGTGGAATGTTGGAGTGTCTTCATGGGCAGAAAGAAACGTTTGGGGATGGGGCAGTTGGATTCTGTCAGGTTTGTGAAATTCACTGAAGATATGGGGGACACCCGGAACACAAAATAGAAGGTGGTGTGGGAAAGGGCTGCTGGGGAGTGGGATTGGGGGGAGGTGTGTGAGTGCCCCGTCTTGCTGCTGCTGCTCAGTTGTGTCTGTGCTTAAAGGGCTGAAGAAGCTGGGTTTGCCTCTCCCCACTTCTTTTTCATTGCTCAGAAGGGTCTGGGCTCATCTTTTGCCCATGGAGTGAGCAGTTGTTCCAGGCTTCTGTGATCTAGGGAATTCAGGCTGCAGCTGGAGCTGGGAGTTTGGGTAGCCAGAAGGGATCATTTGCCTTTCTAAAATGTGAATGGTGAATCCACACTGAGTAAAGTGGGTGAATGTGGGTTGGTTGACTTAAAAAAAGGAAGTCTGGGAAAACTGACATAGAACTTAAATTTGGAACTATATGGCAGCATGCAAATAGGCTGAAACCCACAGGTTTTGTGAATCACTGCTATTTATTCTGTGCATTCTAGACTATAGCACTGATCTGGAGCCTTCTTAGAATGGATCCAGCCATTTACCTATTAATAAATCCAGTTTCTGTAGGCAGTTGCTCAGACATACTGGTCTTTGCATTCATGGAGCTGTTAAAATCCTTGTGAAGTGAAGTGGGGTTTTGTTTGTAGGTAAACTGAGCAGTCTCATTTCTGTTCAGTGATCGACACACAACATGCTGTGTCCTACAAAACTGCCAAATCTGTTAGAATAGAACTTGCTGGCCTTGGGCCATTGGATTATAGTCATTTGTCACTCTAATGCCATTTCAGCAATGTAGATGTTCATTTCCAAAGAATTAAACATGCTGGAACTGCGGTTTTTCTTTTTGATGGAAGTGTTTTGTGTGTGATCATTAAACACACAACTGGGGATTAGGGAACAAAGGGTTATGCTTTGTGGTGAAAAAGTGTGTGTATGTACATGTGTGTGTTTGTATATTCAGACATTCCATAAGAGAATAGTCTGATATTTTAAAATTGGGGTTCTGAACCCTATTTTTGTTTATAAAATTGTGCCATAGGTATTTAAGACTGTGTTTTAAGTATTTCCAATAATGGGGCTGTGTTGGTTATTTTTAAAACACTTTAAAGGATTCTGTTTTGTTAGTGTTCATGTTAATATATTCATTAGTGCTTTAATAGAGTAAAACTTTGAAGTACATTACTCTTTTCATTTTGTATTTGACTCTCTAATACCTAATTTATTTCCAGATATTCCTGATATTTTAAATATGTGTAAGAACTTTTCCTCCTTGTTTGACAGCATACAATTTATTGATCTTCAGTGTGTGCTACAAGGTCTGTTTTTCTTCACCTGTAGTTAGGCAGGAGGAAGATTAAATCACAGTAGCCCTAACAAAAAGTGTTTGTGCAAGGCTTCTTTAAATCATACACCTTGTGAAAAACCATCTGTTCTTCAAATCAAGAAAGGCTTGTTGAGATTCTGTGGTAGCCACCAATGTCAGTGCTGTAGGAAAGAAATGTGCAGGAGCACTTGGGGGAATTTGCTGCTGGTAGCATTGTGTGTGAATTCATATCATGGATGGGAGCTTTAAGAGAAGCACTCTGTTGTTTGCATTGGAATTATAGTAGGAAAAAAGGGATATAGATGGGCTGCCATCGAGGGTAATGTTAACACAAACTGGAAAACCACTTAAGGGACCTGAAATTATTTTACTTTGTTAAAAAAGTAAATACCCCAAGTGAGGCTCAGCTTTGAGGTGGAAGAGAAAAACACGTGATCTGTAAGAAGCTGTAAAGGAGAGTATGTCTCTAAAGGTTGTATGAAAGATGCATTTTAAAAAAACATGCAGGAAAGTAGGTTTTCTTCAAAGAAATCTGTGTATGAAAGACTTCATATTTTGTTTGAACTCCACTGGGCAGACCAGCAGAAATAGCTGAGTTATTCCCCCAGTGCACTGGGCATGTTTTTTCATGCATTTAGAGCCTGCTGTAGTGATTTACAGAATCACTGTGAATTTCCTGCCTCATTTTTCCCCATGAATGTTGCAGGCTGGCAGTGGATTTGCCACTGTAACTCAAAATACAGAAGTGGTGTATCGTTCATACAAAGAAGTGAAGGCTTCTGCTCTGAAAATGTTTTGTCTTGTTGGAGTGGGATGTCTTTGTAGGTACTGTAGCAACCTGTTAAAATAGGTAAAATACTGATAATCCCTTAAATTCTTGGTGCAAGCTTTAGGCTGGATGGAGAGGGAAGTGGAAGAAGTTCAGTTAATTTGTTAATGATAGAGGGAGGCAATTAGATTAGTTGTATTAAAACAATGGGTTTGGACCATGTTACTTAGGGAAGGTATTCAGTTCAAAATGAGGCTGGCACATAGTGTGGGATGGCCTTGTCATTTTAAATATGAGTGGATAGGGTAAAAAGGAGAGGGAAGTCAAGCAGAAAGGAAAAGAGTCGTTGTCAGCACAGGTAACAGCTGAATTGCACAAAGAATCAAGTTCTCTTGAGTTCCAGTGTACTTAGTCTATCCATTAAATCTTACGGGTTCTAATAATAGCTAGCTGAGCAAAGAAAGCAAGAAATAGCACTCTGGTGTCCTTACAGCATGGAAAACCTCACTTTCTGTTCTGCTGCTGCCTTTGGGATACAAAACCAAAACCACAACTGTTTGAAAATGTCTGTGGAGCACTGTGTTTAATTGATACAAAGTTGGAAAAAAGTCAGAGACAACTTATTGAGGCAATTTCCACTTACTTAGGCAGTACTCACTTTCTTCTCAGTTAAGGGCTGTGACCATAGGCCATTGCCCTTAACAAGTTTAGGCTTCCACATTTCATCACACACAGTGGGAACTCTCTAACAGAACTTGAAACAGCAAAAATGAAAAAAGAGTTTATGCAGTTAGTGTGCTTTCAGAGCAGGCAAGAATGAAATATATAAAATTGTCATCCTGGCATTGCAAGCCACAGAAAATGTAAGTGCAGCAGAGTCAGAAGTGTGAAAGAGGAGCAGTCAGCTTTCAGAGCAGAAGAAATAAAGCTTTGAATTTGTTCCTGTGAACAGGCTCATGGTCTCAGTCTCTGGAACTTCACTGTAGTCCAGACATAGTGCAGAATTGTGGTGGTCACTGGGTTGTGGGGGTCACTGGGTTGTGGGGGTCACTGAATTGTGGTGGTCACTGTTGTTGCTGAGTGCAGGTGGCAGATGCTGCCATGGTGTTCCAGGTGTTGCCAGAGCTCTGAGTTTCCTCACTTGGAGAGGATAAAGGCAGTGTGGATGTGTATTACACTTGGCACTAATGATTGTCACATTAAGGCTGATACAATTTTCTGGTGTGATGTGATCACGTCCTTGGAACAGAGATGTCCCAAGCTGTGATCAGTGCTGAGCCTGCAGTGCTGTGGGAGGGCAGCTGTGCACATTTTCCCCCTTGGCTTTGTGCTGCTGGCACTGGTGGGTACCAGGGGCTCCGAGGGGTCCCTCCTGCCCAGCAGCTGTGATCCAGTGGGGCTGAGCTGTGCAGCCTGTGTGGCTTCATAATTGGTCCGAATTCCTCATGGATTTTTATAGTTAGGAAAGACATAAGCTAAGAGCTAAGGTGTTTTTCAGCCATTTGGTATGGAAACCAATTCTAAGCATGTGTGCTCTAAATCTATTTATTTTGTGACAGCTTGAAATAAAAAACCACTTAGAATTAGTGAACAACTGCTTGTTGGCAGGTCTGAGTGTCCAGCACATCCAGTGTGTTTACTGAGTAGCCAGCAGTATTTGATAATGGAGACATCACTAATGTGAAACTTAAATCAGTTTATATGTTCTAGTTCAGTTTCTGTTTTCTGCCTTATTTGCAAAACAACCATTTTGAAGAATTGTGTGAGTAATTCATTGCTTTACCGAGTGTCATTATGATTTGCAAGATCTCTTAATTAGATTTGGGACCAAAGGAGGCAATGAACAGACCCACGAGAAACATGTTCTTGCAAAACTGCCTGAATTGGTGTTGTTTGAAAGTGGAAAGTCTCGCAGGTTCAGAGTGTGCAGAAGTGTGAGGGTTCAGGGTGTGGTTTCATCATCCTTGCTCAACCTTGTCTGCACTGTGGGCCAGATGACAATTGGGTGGCACTTCCGTGGGGTCTCCAAAGCCACGGATGGGTGAGGGACAGGAGAGCAGGAGGTGCTGGAGCTGTGGTGAGAGCAGGGACACTGCACACAGAGCTGCTCCTGCCTCTGGCCCTGCTCTGAGGCAGCTGAAGGCCCGAGCAGAGCTGCCTGTGCTCCTGCTGCTGTCGATATTCCTGTTCTGAGCTGCCTGGGTGAGCAGGCCAGGGAAGTGGTGACTCAACTGCTGCCTGCATGGGGGGTACCCAGGGAGCTGGGAGTGTGCTCTGCTCTCTGAGCATTGGGCCTTTATCAGTTTGTCAGCATATTCTGCTTTAATCGCTTTTTTACATCCAGAAAGCAAAAGAATTTCAGTATCTTCGAGACTAAATGTGTTGGGAAATAGCAGGAGTGCTGTTTTGTGCATTCTGTTCATTCATATGTGCAAAATAATTCTGAATGCTGACAGAAGATGTTGTACAAGGAAAGACATAAAGTAGCAGCATTATCAGTGGTAGTCTTTTGAAATGAGCTGTTTTGACCATTTAAGATTTCTTTTTTTTCTGGCAGTATACCTACTGCCATACTCATACCCAATTTTTAATACTGTCACTTAAAAATAGGAGTGTTTAGAATGCTTACTGTTTGGGGTTTGGTGGCAGCAGTGTATTAATCTGTGCATTTCTTTTAACAGCTATGTTACATCTACATAAAATTGTTTTGCAGATACTTAAGCTCTAAAACTGTCTGGGGAGGCAGTGGCATATGTGTGGTGTCCCAATTTTCATTTTAACTTGCAGACCCCTTGAAAATACAAAGTTGCTGTCACAGGCTTTGCCAGATCCTTGCAGGTTTGCACCTGCCACGTGTTGGGCTGAGAATGTGCTGGGAATCAGAACATGGGATGGTGTCCTCATGGGACATCCCACATCCATGGGTGTCACCTGGTGGAGTCCTGAAGGGGCTGCAGTTCCTGCAGAAAACACAGCAAGAACCTCTGCAGAACTGGTACTGAAACCTCAGCTGATAAAGAACATAAAATATTGGAGCCTTTATTCTGTGGTGGTAGTTGTGTTTCATTTGTGTGATCCCCATGAGTCATTTACCAATCATTGTGTTTTTCACCTATTCTCTGGTTTATTTTTGGCTGTTTCTCTATGAGATAACCCATTTTTGGCAGGTCACAACTCGCAGAGGGGAAAGTCTCATTCTTCCTTGTTCCTGGCCACTTGTATATTCTGCTTGACACTGGTTCCTCAGTTCCTTAACACTCCTTCCACCAGTGGAAAAAATAAACAATAAAATCATCTGGGCCTTTTTTTTTTAATTTGACAATAATCACCTTGCTGATCATTCAGCCTGTGGAGAAGACATGAGATTGTCAATTCAGCAAAATGTTCTAAGCATTCAGCTTTTCAAAAATTTAGGGTTGAGAAGTGAAGTTAGGCCATCAAAAGAGGCACATGAGTCCTGGGCAGGTGGGTTTAGCTGCTTTCCAAAAGTGCTAATCTGTGTTCCTTGTCAGGATGGAGTCCTCATAGCTAATTTTTGCCTCACCTAATCTTAGCCACCCTAAATCCTGCCCTGAGTAATTGCTTGTGAAAAGCATTGTGTGGGTGACTCGTTTGCTGAGGTGCTGTTACAGAGATTTTAGTTTTCCAGTGTTTAGCTGCAGTAATTCAGTGGCTATACATTCTTTTCCCACTTTTCTTTGTATTCCACTGTATTTTCCAGCTTGCTTGACACATAGGAACAGCAATCTCCCACTGGCCAGGGTGGAATGGGTCTCTTGGATGGGTCTGTGTGGATCCTTTGAGGGATTTGTCCTCTGTGAAGATGAGAGTAGTAGAAATAAGCAAAGAAAATAACAAACATACATAAACTAGTAAGAATCTAATGAAGATACAAGAAGTCTGACTTTAGCAGCTTTGCTTTTGATTCCTGTATTTTAAAAGCATAATTTTTAGTGTAATTTCCATATTTAAAATAATAAGGTGCCATCCTGAATATTGGCTGCTGTATCTGCAAGGTTGGCACCTTACCTGCATGGAGAGGGCCCTCACTGTCCAGGCACATGGAGCAGCTCACAGGAGAGGGAGTGTGAGATACCAACTGCTGGAGCTGAGTTAGAGATTCCTCACAGCAGTAGAAGGATTTCATGACTCCACAATCCTGGGTGACAGTTCAGCTTTTGGAAGGGAGAGTGGTCTGGGGGGCACAAAACCCATTCTCAATTTCTTTTTTCTCCTTTGCTGTCTTTACCCATAACTTCAGATCCTCTGTCAACTCTTCATCTAACTCTTGTTCCTCATCTTTGTCCTCATCAAGCCAATTGTAATATTTTTGAACTTCTTACAATGTGCTCGTATTTAATCTGTTTTTTACACTTTTTACTCCTAGAGCTCTACTTCTGGTTTTTTCTTTTTGATAACCTCCTCCAAGTCTCTATCTGTTGGTTTTACTTCTTTAAACCACGGATTTGAAGGATAAAAGCAGTCTGTGAGGTAAATTCAGACACAGCAAGAAGAGAAGAAAGGCTTTGCAGTGGCAGGGCAGTGCCAAGCAGTGTTTCTGAGCTGGAAGCCATTCCAGGAAAGCCAGGCTTTGTTCCTGCCTGGCCAGGGCAGGAATGTGCTGGCTCCTGGATGCTGCAGGCTCTGGGGATGGCAGGGAAGATGCATGTGCTGCTTTTCCACCTTGAGGAACTGAGGGAGGCTTGTGGAAACTATCCTTCAGGATCTTAGCTGCTAAATAAAGATTTTGTAAGCCACAGAAAAAGATGGATTTCTGGAACGTGCCTGGAACTTGGGTGGACAGCTGTGAGGTGTTCCAAGGCAATTTGCTATTTAATGTGGCCCAAGCTGTGTTCTCCAGATGCAGAACTGCTTTTACCACTGTGTTCTAAGAACTTCATCCCACTGAGGGTTGCAGCTCTAATGATTTTAGCTTGGCAGAGAAAATTAAAAAAAGGGCCAGCACTAAGGGTTTTCTGCTGGGAAGTATTAGATAAAATTACTGAGGGATTGTTTTGCCTGCTCCACCTGTAATAAAGAGTAGTTAAACTGGCTGTGTTCTTGAGGAACTTCATGTTCCAGCTTCTCTCTCCTCAGAGCTTATCATGCAGTGGTAAATCAGAATAATGCAAGTCTTAATTATTTTTGTTCTTCATTATAGGGAGGGTTTCCAATTTGCACATAGACTCAATAGCTAGTTCAGTGCAAGAGGAGCCTGCAGAGCTTGAATGAATAAATGTGTTTGCTGAGTTATGAGCAGCCAGCCTGGAGCTGGTGTTTCCAAACTTTTAGAGGCTGTGAGGAGACAGAGCCTTGGCCAGAGGTTTTTTACCAACCACTGTGCTTGAATTCAGAACTGAGGAAGGACCAGTCTCCCCGTTTGGGAACTATTTCTTTTTCATTTGATATTTGTGAGGACTGCCAGCTGGGAGATTATGATAGGAAAGTATTTTTTATTTGGCTTGTATTTAGTTTTAACATAGCAAGAAAACAGATAGGAAAATGTTACTATTTCTCATTATCACAGGCAGATGTTCTGTGGGTTTGTAGTGGTGGTGGAAAGGTGTCAGAAATTCCTTCTTTTGCTCTCCACAGAGCCAAGAGTTGATGTAATCACCTCTCACAATTCAGTTACCTCCCTCTCCCTGTTGCCTGGAGTGCACTTTGCAGGTATTGCTGCTGTAGTCCCCAAATGCCTGCTCTTCATGTGTGTTCCTGCCCTGGCTGCCAGGGAAGGTGCAGGGAAGGAGTTTTCTCATCAACAACACTCAATGCTGCACCACAGAATACAAATTAAAAGTAGTTTATAAAATGTGGGTACAGTTCTCCTGTCAGGGGCCATTGCTTTATGATCCTGTACAAGTGCTGCAGTTGCACTGCCCTCCTTGTGCTGTGATTATTTACAAAATAAGATCGTCCCTGTTCTGGTGGGCTTTCTCTTTGTTGTTTTGTGGAACAGAAAATATCAGCTGGTGCAAACTGAAATGAGAAGCAGCAGAGTTTTCTGCTGGTGCAGTCCTGACATGGGAAGATAAGGAGTGTGTGGAACAGCTCACTCAGAAATGCAGTGGTGTCTGTGTGACACGGGTTGGTTTTTATTCTTGCACTCCCTTTTTCTCCCCCCTGCTCACTGCACTGACCATTTTATACAAAACTTCCTTGGGCTGGATGCACTTTGTGGCAGCTGCTGTTTGAAATAGAGGAGTGCCAACAGGCACCTCATTATTTGAAATAGAATGAGGAGCATACGTAAACAGAACTTGTTTGGGTGTAAGAAACTGGTTTGTCTTTTGGCAGGATTCTCTATGCTTGTTGTTCAGTTTGTTGCTTTGATTTGAAGTACGTTATATAATTTATAAAAAAAGTACAACATGCTTTGCTTTTGTATTTGAGTTACAATATTCAGGATAAACTGCTGAGATCCACGATGTGCTCCCTTAATTACATCAGGCTGGAAGGGGTAATTTGGTCATGAAACTTGTCCTTCCAGTAATGTGACAGTCACAACTGTGCTCCCCTACTAGCCAGAGGTCTGCCTTTCCTCTGACCAGAAAATGACTTTTTGAGGATGAGAATTCTTTTTTTTTTTATGAAGGAATAAAACCTGTCACACTAATTTATGTGAAACATGTAGAAAATATGGAACTTTCTTCAGCTGTAAGAATTCTATAATAACACCCAAAAAACTCCTGAATTAGGGGAGGAAAAAAAAAGGAAAGGTTTGATCATGCACTATATTTTTGAGTCTTTGATAGCTTAAATGGTGGGCAGGAGGAGTTGCACTGACTCATGGGCTTAGGTGACCTACATTTACCTGGCTCTGATCTTTCTCCAGGCACTATGGAGATGTGTTAATGTTCTAGTTTTGAGCTGCAGGCTAATGATAAAGGACTGGCAGCTTCTCTGAGAGTTTGCTTGTGATTTGTTGCATTTTCAGCTGTTAAAAGTTATAATATGCAACTGCTCCACCTTCAAGTGTGGCTTCATTTGCATATGTTTGTGTTTATAAAAGTAAGCTTTATTTTTTGGTAAAGAGGTATATTGACATGTGCTTTGCCTGAAATACTGTTTAGGCTGTGGTACAGCTGTAAATTCATGGCCAGTGGTTTTCATAGCTCCTGCTTATGGGATGCCGGGTGCAAATTCAAAACCTATAAAAAGCCCAAACCGCAAACCTGTTTTTCAGTTTCACAATTTTGTCTGTGCTTTTTAAAGCATTTCAATAAAAAGTTTCTTGAGATTTGTTAGTTTGTAGAACCTTGTCTCCAGTTAAGTAATCATCTCAATTTCAGCTCAGAGGAAAGCACAACCTGTGGGAAGGCTGCTTTTTCCTACATTTTCCATAAAAATAGAGAAATTGGGAGAGAAGTAAAGGGTGAGGAAGCAATGCCTTGTTTGCTGCAGGATGACTAATGGGAGAGTGTTTTCTCTGCTAATAAACCCCGAGTGCAGTCATATGCATGTGCCTTTTTTTCCTTGCCAGAAAACACACTTTGTCTGACTGTTTCCTTTTCCTGCTCTGCTGCAGCCTATCCCAGAGCTGTAAGAGTAATTCTACTTTGCAGGAGTAACTTGGTGGCCAAGATTATATATATAATATATATCTAAGTATAGCTTAGGGTATACATCAGCTGTTTCATCATTTCAGTTCAAATGTGAACTAGTTTGACTTGTTTGGCCTTCTGCTGAGACATTCAGTGGTGGCAAGGAATAATCCAGCTGTAAAAGCTGTATTTTTAACTCCTTTATGGAAAAGCACTTGAAGTGGGAGTATTTGCAGCTTAAACTAATTTGACTGAAGATCTGAAGCCGTTGGGTGGTAGATGAAAGCCACGTTAATGCTTTCTGAAAGCCAAAGTTGACACTTCATTTTCCTGTAGCTTTTTGCAGCACAGGTGATCCCAGGATGATGATGCAGCAGCAGTGCTATTTCTGCCTATTTTTCTAGGACAGGCAGCTGTGGAACACAGACTCACCCTCCTTTTATTCCTCCAGGACAGCCTCCGTGCTGCTGGGCAGGAACACCGGTGCAGATTTCATGCCAGGCACTGGGTAACATTAGCATTCCTTTTTCAAGTGCTTAGGGGACCACAGCACAAACCAGTCAGCATGGGCAGAGCTTGCAGGTCAGGTATTTTAACCCTTTGGGGTCTTTCCCCCCCTCCTTGGAATTAGTTTTGCTGCTGCTGCTTTTATCTGCATAGTTAAATGTTGCCTAGTGATCGGAGTTATTACACAAATATATAAATACTTTTACTTTCATTCCTGAGTGGTAGAAAACAAATCTTCTTGGATAGATTTGTTTGGTTAATTCATTTTATGTAATTTATGTTAAAATCTAGCTGCAGATAATATCTTGAAGATGTAAAGGGGATGTTATTGATGAAATGATTTGTTCCAAGTGCTGCAGAATCTCCTGGAGTGCAGCTGGATGTTACAGTGCTGTAATCACATTGGGGAGATTAGGTTAGAAACTGATTCCAGTTTTGTTGTGACTGGAAACACCAGGGTGACAATCAGCAGGATTTGGGATTTGCTCTAAGGAAGGTGTTTAACATGAGTATTTTTCTGAAGAGAATTAACGTTGGGAGGCAGGGATTCAGTACAGGGAACTTGATTCCTTGCAGCATGTCAGACTGAACATGGAAATTGCTGCCAGAGGCTCAGGAGTGAGCTGGAAACACTGTTCAGCTTTAATAGACTCATCCATTCAATGTTCCTAACTTGTATTAGAGAAAAAATATATTTCATAAATCCTACACTTGTAAGGATATTCTCATCTGCAGAGTATTTGTATAATATTCTAGTCTTAAAATTTTAACTTGGAGAAGAGAGTCAAGATGCTGCTCTTTTTTTATTCTCTCTTCAGTCGCACAGGAAGCATTTCAGAACTACAGTTGTAACTGATTCTTTGGTGATTTTTAAGAATTCAGTTGTGTGGGTTTTTTAATAGTCCCAAGATTATGACAGTATTTTGCATTCAATGCCCAAACTTTATTGCAAAATTTTGATAGATGCAAATAAGGCAAATAAATGAAATATGAAGTACTAGAACACCCATTCACCAGCAGCTTCGTGAGAAAAGATGTCATTTTAGAATTGCATAAAGTATGTTGAATTTTGCAGCTTTTTCTTTAATTAATGTGCTTGTTGTTGTTAGTGTATCTGAAGGGAGAGATTTTTGGTATGTCCTGTCTAAAATGACCTCATTTTCAGGTTTATTCAAGTATTGTTAGTTTTATTTTCATCCTTGGTCTCATACCTGTGACATCTGCAAGAAGACATTCACATTTGAAAATTCCCAGAAGTCCAGAACTTGTGTGATTGGTTATGGAACCTCAGTATGGAAGATACTGGATGAAAAATACATAAATACTTGATTGTGCAGTGTAAGCAAAGCATTTTATTAAGTTGGTGCATGTTTGCTCACATTAGTTAAATCGTGGTAAGTTTAGTGTGGTTTTTAACACTGTACATCTCTGGTAACTGGTCAGGTTGGGTTACTGCTGAGAATTGCAGAATGGAATAGATCCATCAGTGTGTTTGGGTTTGGAGGTGTTCTTCCATCCCAGAGGAGGAGTTTGGTGGCCTTGGTGAGGAATTGGAAAGGCAGCAGAGGCAGAGCTGTCCTGTGTTCCATCCCCTCTCTGCAAGGATTCACAGAGCCCCGTTGTTCCCGCACAGCCCTGCCTCCCCCCACAGGAGGTTTGCATTTCCCAGCTGCTTTTTATACAGTTGCCACTGGAAGGTCACTGGGGTGTGTTTGCTACTGTTCTGATCTGCCTTTAACCTGTGACAGGAATGAACCTCCCCTGGCTGGGGTGTCCTGAGGGACCTTGAGCACCCTCAGTGCAGGGTCAGTGGTGGCTCTGCAGAGTTCAGTGAAATTCCTGCTCCAAACCCACCAGAGATTCCTTCCCAGCAGCCAGGACAGACAGACAGCTCTGGGAGAGGCTGTGGAGAGGGTTTGACCGGAGAGGGAGGGCAGATGGGACTGAATTAAGCCTCTTAGGGATTAGGTATCTTTAAAAGTAAGTCTGGGGATTGTTACAGTCAGAAATTTTCAGAACTTTCTCCCAGTGTTCTCTTTAGATTTTCCTCCACATTCAGTCTTGGTGTGAGACTGGAACTCCTGAGCTTTATCCATGTGAGTGAACACTGACACCATTGACTGCTGTGTAATGTGATTTTCAAGCAGCTGCATTTTTGTCTGAGGCTATAAATCAAAATCAGTTTTTGAAATCAGCAATCGAATGTTAAACAGTGTTAGAGAAATACATATACATATATATATATGTATGTGTATATATATATAGTCTGAAAATTTGTGCAGAGCTATTAATGAAACCTCAGGATTTCACAGGTAATATTTATTAATATTTTGGGTTTGCATGTTGCCAGATTTTGCGTTACTGATGGGAATTTGTTGCTGCTGGGCCAGGTGAGCTGTGTGCTCACGTCAGTGCCCGACCTTCGCTCAGGGCTGTGCAGTTGTTGCTGCAGGTCAGGGGCTGTGGCTGCCTTGGCCCAGCAGTGATGGAGCAGCACAAGCAGCTTATCTCCAGCACAGCACAATCTCTCACCTGCTCCAGGGCTGACCCTGAGCTGTCTGTGTCTGACTCCCACTGTTCCTGGAGCTTGTGCAGTCTGTTATCCCTGGTTGGGACCTTGAGGTGCTGTGACATACAGGACCAGAGGCTGGGACAGTGTGGGACATTAAAGGCATCAGTCTGATGCAGCTGTAATGGTGTGTGTTTCTTACACACTTGAAAATACTAAAATTGGAATTGAAATAATCAATGGCCAAGCTTTTAACACGTGCTGATGTATCTCTGGCATGTGTTAAAATGTTATTTATAGAGTGGGGGAGAAATTAATGCTGACTGTGAGTAGCTCGTGTAAGTAATTTAATTAAATGTTTAATGTTCCAAGCATTAGATTTTATTTGTCAGTTTGGAAAGAAGGCAACTTCGAGAATTTTGAGGTTAGGGGAGTAATTTTGAAGGTGCAAACAAGGTAGGACCCCAAAACTCATGCTGATAATAAGGATATTCTTGTAAGAGTGTGCTACTTTTTATTAGATCTTAGTCTGTTGTTCTTGCTTAAAATTTCTTACTACCTGAGCATTTAAGATGCTGTAAAACCTTCAGAATTTGAATTAATGGTACAGGGTAAGTACTGCAGCAATGCTGATGCAGTTTTAGAACTAAACAAGTATTTTCTTACACAGGTAACTTACAGAGTGCCAGGTACACTGATTCCTTGGGATGGATGGATGGACAGCAGGCAGGGAGTTACAGTGTCTTTCAAATTGCTTAAAATACATTTTCCCCTCTGAATCCTGTCTTTTTCTGGTAGGGGTTGTTGTACTTGCCAAGGGATGTGATATCACAGCTCTCTTTCACTCGAGTGCACAGTTGTGTCTCGAAAAGGGCAGAAAATTCTGTCCAGCTTGCAGAAGTTATTTCTGGGGAGATGAGGATGACTGGAGGCAGAGGAGGTTGCTTAAACTGGGCAGGTTTAATGTCATCACTCCTTAAGTTTAAGGACTGATATCATCATGGCCTTAAGTTTATTTTGAAACATTATTTCTCTCAGTTATCATGCAGGGATCTTTCAGCTGGAGACTTAATGCTGGTGTAAATATGCATTGGTAAATAAAAACAAATCAGATCAAATTCTGTTTATTTCAAGGCCAAATGGGATGGGTTTTTTGAGCTTTAGTCTGACCAGGATGAGATGTTGGTAAATATTTAAAGTCCTGTTTTAAATTCCACAGGAAGAGTTGCATAGACACAAATTTCTCTATATGAATACACCATTAAAACAGTTAATTAATATATTATTAATGATAACTTTGTTCAATTTTTGTCTTGTTTCCTCATTAAAAAAGAAGCTCAGAAAGACATACCAGGCCTGTGATACTTTGTTTAAAATGCTGGTTAATGAAATGACTGTATTATATTATTAGATGGAGAAATTAGGGTTGGATTTATATAACTTTAATAGACTACCCTTGAGATGATTATTTTGTTCTGTGGCACGACAGCATCAAAAATACCTCATAAAACATAATTTTAGTGATGAGTCAGCAAGTAATTTTCTTCAGTTTGTTTTTGGACTATGATAAATTCTAGTTCATATGTTCTGAATAAAAATGCCTTGGTTATACTGAAAGTATAAACCATCCTGAGTCCTGTGCCAGGAGCTGTGAATTAGGTACAATTTAAGGATTTGTTGGGTTTGGGTGTTGGATTCTCCCTTGGTGGGCAGCACTTGGCTGAGGGAAGAGTTTTTGAAGCATTAAATGTTTAACTGTGTTTCACTCTTTGAATCACAGATGTTCCAGTTTGTTTTGACTGTTTGAGTTGTTTGTAGTCTAAACCAGATTACATTTCTGTTTTTTTAAAAAACCTGAAGGCCACTGAAATGGGCACACGTGAAAGTGGTGTGTGTATAAATCACTTTTTGTGTAAGAAAAGGATGGTTTGTAATTGCTGGGGAATTTGGCTTTCAGTTAAGCTGTGAGATTTCTGAATGTGGATGGCTGTGAGTCGTGTAAACAGCAAGTTCCATTGGAATAAACCACCTCAAGTCTGGAAAAACCCCTGGGATTGGCTTATTGTGTGTGCACTGTGTGGCAGCAGGCTGCACTTCAGAAGAGATGATTTCCCAGATTTTGGGAATTCTTTTCTCTGCCTCAGCTCCCACTCTGGTTTGTTGTGTCTCAATAAAGCCAAGCTAAAGATTTACCATGAGCAAGAGTCAAAACTGCTGAAAAAGCTCTGCTGGTGGGAGGGTGGAGGAGAGCAGGGAATGGTCCAGAACGGCCCTGGGAGAGCAGGGAGATAAATGGGAGTGGGGGCTGTGCTGTGCTGGCCAGACTGACCTGCTTCCTGCCAAGAGTGGTTTTCAGTCCTCTTTGTTTTGTCACTTTATTCAGCTCCTTGTTTCACTTCTTTCTCTCCTAATATCTCTGTCCTGAATGTTTGGGTGTTATTCAATTACAGCTGGAGTGGAAGTTTATGGAAACTTCCAGGTGCTGTGAATTGCCAACAGCTCAGGCCTTTTTATTGGCAATGTTTTGTTTTCTGTAAATTAAAATTCTCATTTAGTGTAATTTTCTTTGTGATCTTGTTAGGTACTTTTTTCAGAGAGTATCTAGATGCAAAGTATCTGAAAAGCTACAGGAAGATAATGTTGGGGAAAGATTTTTTATTTTAGGTCTGTTATGGAGAGTTTCAGGCACAGGAATAACAGAATTGATGATTTTTGTGTGTTCTCCTACCCCTGAGCAGTTTATTTGTGCCCTCTGGTACACTTAGTCATGTGTAACTCCTCATTTAGCACAACTCTGGAGAAGTAATTCTGGCTTTTTTCTCATTTGGTGAGGGGTGGGTTTAGAAGGCAAACCAGCCTTTTAAAGGCTATGAACTGATGCAGCTGCACCCAAACATGGTTTTAAACTGGTCACAGGATCAGGAGCAGTTTGTCATCACCTCCAGTGGGAATCTGAAGGAAAATGCTTTGCTTACGCTTTCGGAGCCTAAAGTTCCTTGCTAAAGATGTAGGAAGGAGCCAAGAGGGAGTTGGGATGCAAGGTAGAGTTCCTGACTCCCAGCACATGGGTCTTTTTGAATTCTAGTAATGGATTTTGGTATGAATTTATTGATTGTATTGAATATAAATAGTTCTTTAACAAAGATCCTTCTCTTTTATTTTTAGTATATTTTTGGGGAGTTCAGCCCTGATGAATTTAATCAGTTCTTTGTGACTCCACGATGCTCTGTTGAGGTAAGATCTACTTTAAACTTTCTTTAAAAATAACATTTTGAAGCTCCATCTCTTTGTGTGAATTTGAAATACAAGAATACAAATATTTGTCATTCACTTGGCTTGCTAATTTACAAACTGAAAATTTTATTCAGTAGTCTTCTTTCCATGTATGTGGATATTAAGTCAATTTTTAGACATAAATTAATGTTTCCACTTTCTGCTTGTCATCTTTCGGAGCTGGACTAGCTGACAGTAGTGGTGGGATGTTGATGATGAATTTTCCAGCCCTGTACCTCAGTTTTGATGTTTGTTTTTAAGGGGTGGATACTGAGAACTTTCCCAGCAGAGTTCTTGGTTGTAAGGTGGGCTTCTAAGCCTTGGGAGCCTTTTGAAGCACAAGGATTGTTCATATTTTGGCCAGGTGGAGCACTGCTGGCCCTCAGAGCTGTGCTCACAGAGAAGGCTGTGTGTGAGGTCTGAGAAATGCATTAATAATGAACTAATTAGTGACAGAGAGAGCCACAGAGTGGGAACAGTTGTCTTTGTGTGTTGGAGTTCATTACATACTCACAGAGCATTGCAGCGTCTTATTCTCTGCAGTTCTTGGTAGACAATCATGGACCATTTTCCTTTCTAGGGAGGAGTTTTATCCCATTGTCCTCATCTCCAGACTTGAAAAATAATTTTCCTCTGGGTCCATTTCCATGTGTTTCCTCCAGACATTTCCATTCAGACATTTCAGTCATGCTTCCATCCTGCCCTCTCAACATAAAGGAAACAAACACTCGAGCTGTAGATGGGGAAATCCTTTTGTCACAGTTTACAAACCATTGTTAATGTGACTTACTTTCCTGTAGCTTAATTTTCCAAGGCTAATTAGTGTAATAAACTGCTGAACAATGAAAGGGCACGAAGGGAATGGGGTGGGGTGAGGAGTGAGGGAAATTCAGAAAGGAAAAAGAGCATTTATTTTTGGGGGGAGAGCTGTGTAGCAGAAAAGATCTTGAGGTAATTCCTGTTAGCTGTGATGACCCTGCTGTTCTCCCACCATAACTGCAGTCACAGCAGTGGGACATTTCCATCCTGTGTAGTGTCACCTGAAGTGCCCCCATCAGCTTTTTCAACACTTAGAGGATGATGAAAATGTCATATCTTGACTTGTGCAAAGCTGTTCTCAAAGTTTGAACCTGCAGCACCAGCACCAGTGTGGCTTCATTTCCTCAGTGTACCACTTACTGGTTAGCTGGCAAAATAAAGAGCTGTTGAACAATGTTCCTTAAGTTTGTCCTTGATCTGGTTCACTTCAATGTTTTAATTACCTGGATGATGAAATAAAAATGATGCTTATTAGTTTTACACTAATTGGTGTAAAAAATTGGTCTGCAAAAGGCAGGGTGAAACTCAAGAAGGACGAGGCAGAGCTGATAATGCTGCAGTGGTGTTTGACACCCATCCTGCTGGGGACAGTCCCACGTGTGCTGCTGTCCCTCTGAGGTCCCTTAACCACACACCCAAGGGGGACTGGAAAGGGAGTAGTTAAAGCTAAAGGGGAATACAGGTTGGATATTAGAGAAAAGTTTTTTAATGAAAAAGTGATAAAGTCTGGAATGGCTGCCTGGGGAGGTGGTGCAGTCCCCATCCCTGGGTGTGTTTAACAAAGCCTGGATGTGGCACTGGGTACCAGGTTTAGTTGAGGTGTTGGGGCTGGGTTGGACTTGATCTTGAAGGTCTCTTCCAAGCCAGTGATTCTGTTGTCTAAAATGTCCCTTTTACATGTGACATTTTTGGCACATGTTCTGTCTCATACCTGTTGGCTGGGATGGTTCACATGACCCAGGTGTAGGGAGCAAGGCAGCTTTGCAAGGGTGCTGTTGATGAATCTGATATGTTGGGCACCAAGAGGCTGACTGCTTTGTAAAAATCTTCTTATTCTCTGAAGGTCTTTGCTTTGGATAAAAACAAAAATTGTAAGGTGTATCATAAACTGTTTGTTATAGACATTTAGAGTAATTTTTTTAGCTCTAAGTAAAATTATATTGAACCTGTGTTCAAAATTAAGATGGAGCTTGACCCATTGATTCTCATTTCTGGCTTGAAAAGATATATTAAGATGTATTGAGGTTATAAATGGATTTACAGCATGTGGTTTTTTAAATACTTTTGCAGCGGAATTTCAGGAATATTTTTCTTGCTGTCTTTGCACTGGTGTCTGCAGTGCATTAAAAAGGTGATATGTGAGTATGTGTAGCTCAGGGAATTGAAAACTTCAATAAAGAAATCTTTTCTTTGTTACAGCATTGGAGTTATGTTTAGAGCAGCATTGTGAAGCTGCTCTGTCCCCTCAGTGCTGTGTCTCCCACTGCAGAACCAGCTCCACGTTCTCCAGGAGCTGCTGAATGCAGTGTGGCAGTGGCTGCCGGTTCTGCAGGCACTTTGAGCTGCTCAGCAGGTTTAGGGGCAGGTGAGGGGGTCAGGAATTGCCCACCTGTGGTTACACCATGGCAAAGGTTCTGAGCCCATAAAATGATGGCAGTGTTTGTACAGGAGTTATCCACACTCTGTGCTGTGGGTGCTTCATGCTGATCAATGTGTTCAAGACCCCACCTGAGCTGAAACATTCCAAGGATCACCCTGGAGCAGGTTAGAGTCAAAAGGTTTAGGTGTGATTGTTCTGTGCAAAGGTTTGTTTCATCCTTTCCCAGTTTGGTCTGTCTTCAGCTTTTGTCTAAAAAAAGAGGGTATGCTCCTCATCCTAAAATGAATTGATGAAAGATGCTGGGAGGTGAATTGCTTGAGAGCTTGGTGAGCCTGTGGTGTGTAACCAAGATAATCTTTATCTCTCAGTACTTGTGGTAATCTGCAAGGACACCTGAAGCTGCAGTGTGGGATTTGATAAATATAGAAGCATGAGTTCAAGGCATCCTCTCCAAAAATCAAATCTCAATTATGATGTTATTTTTTAAAGGATTTGGATATTTCATATGAAACTGATATGGAATGTTCATAGATTTGCTTTGCCTTTAAATAAGTTTCATTTCTTTTTTGTACAGCTCCCCCCATACAATGAAACAGTTTCATGTGGTATTAAATCCACAGGTAAGTTTCATGATGGTAAGAAATCAAGATTTTTTTTTTAAACTTCAAGGCTGTGACACTTTCCTGAGATTTACTGTAACCTCTCTTTAAATACAATTGTTACAACTTGCTCAGCACTTACACAGGCATAATTAGGTTGGATTTTAAAACTTTACTGAATGATACCTGTGAGAGGTTTTGAAAATCCTGCATTGAACTTCAGCTAATTACAGTGGACACCTTATTCCTCCTTCACTGTGCTGCCACACAGTCAGTGTCCTGTGGGAACACTGCAGGACGTGGCTGTGAAGATGAGGGGGCTGAAGAGCCGTAGCATGAGAATTTTCTAACAGTGACAGCAGGCTGCTCTGCAGGCAGTGCTCTGCTCTGTGCTCCCTTTGACTCTTGTTTCTGCCTGGCTTGGCTGTTTTCTGGAGATTCCTGGTTTGGTTTTTTTAAAATCTCTTGATGAAAGTGTGACTTGATTTAAAAATAAATTACAGAGTTCCCCTTTTAAAGCTGTAACACTCACAGGTCTCCTCTGCCTCAACCCATACCTCTTAATACCTGCCCTTACTTCAGGGTTACAAGAAGTGGACAGGTAGGTGGGAGCTGCCCTGGCATCCTCACTCTGAATAGCTTTAACTAAACTTCCACAGAATTTTAAGCAGCAGGTAAATTAGATTTTGGTTTATTCCCTGAACCAGAGAGCAGGGTAGCTGAGACTTAGACAGATGTATGTGAAAGTTATTCCAGGTCTCCTTGGGAAATCATGAAAGTATCTGACTGAACATTTCTCAAAAGTGCTCAAAAGAAGACCAAACCACGCCCTGATCATTGTGCTTAGAGATTTTGGCCTTCCTTTTAAAGATATACAAGATAGGCAGTCAGAAAGAAGGACCAGAGATCTCATTTGAGAGCAGATCAGCAGCACTTCTGACAATTCAGGAGTTTTATTTAGTACAGGACCAGTTTTAGGACCCTGAGTAGTTCTAAATAGGAGTTGCACAGGTTCTTTAAAAAGACCATATGGTGTGAATTGTCTGTTGGTGACAGGGGCTTCCAGTCATATATTTCTTTGTCTAACTAGATTTAAGTTTTGTTCTTTCAGACTGAGATTTTAATGTTCACAAGCCATACAGAAAGATGGTTTGTACAAATGTCTTTCAGATCATTCCTAGACCTTGAGAGAACCCTTCCCAGCCCTGAGATTAGGTAATGACAGCAAATTAGGTTTTGCTTGAAAAATGTCTTTAACAATCTTGCACTGTACTGTGCATGCACATGATCACTGTGATGGCTGCATAGGAAGCTGTGCAAACTAAACTGGAATGCTTGGTCATGCAAAGTATTTGTATTTTTATATGATGACACACACCATGTTACCATTCCCCATGGTCTTCATTTTTTCTGTACTTCAGTGTTTAACTTTATTACAGAATCAGAAGATCTGTTAACACCTCCTAGGAGTAATCAAATCATGGCTTAAGCTCTAATGTGCAGAACTCTGTTCACACTAATTAGTGCTGTGCATTCACAGATTTTGGGGTTGTACATAGACTGTCCTTGGAGCATCTGCTGGTGCTTGTTTCAATATGTGTGCCATGTTGTTCATGGCACAGAGATCTGTTTCAGTCCATTCAGAAATAGAGCTGTGAACTAGATTGAAACAAAGATGCCCTGAAGCAAAGTGGAAAGTCAAAACAAATAAGAAAAAATATTACCTCTTATTTTTCTCAAATGAACTTGACACAATCTTACAGCAAATGAGCTTCTGCCAGTCATTCCACAGACTAACTGTACAGTAGCTGCTGGTATTTATTATTCTAATCCTGCTGTAAGGTACAAAGATTAATTGCTCAGCTGTAAGTTCATAATTTGTTTGTTAAATGCTACAACATCAGTTCTGCTCTTGGCCAGGTTTCAGCCTATGATGTTGTGTAAGGGATGTGTTCTGTTTCCTGCTCCCCACTAGCCCTGAGTGTAAAATAAACTGATAAATTCACCAAAACTAGTTAAAATGCTCCCTTAGATGATTTTTTAGGTTAGTTCTGGGTCACACAAGTGCTGGGAGCTTGCTGGGGACAGAGGAGCAGGACAGGGGTACAGAGGTGACAGCTTTCACCTTGGCCTCTGATGGACTTGACTCACCCATGGAGGGAAACCACGTTCTTTGTTCTGAAGCAATTGCTATTTTCTTCAGCTTGGATTTTGAAAAAGAAGTAGTCATGAATTATTTGAACTGGAAGGGATTTGAAATGTGCCCAGTGATTAATTTGTTTCAAGGCTGGGGGAATATTGGGTGTTACCTGTGCTTTGTGCTGTTGTAACAGAGGGTAGGAAGAACCATAAACAGATGAACCAATGAGGAATAGTTTTATTATGGATTTATATCCCTAAAAGCCCCCAGAACTTTGCATTTGCTCCAGCTGCAGTGTGGAGCTGTGTGTGCACAGGCAGCTCAGGCTCTGTGGCACTGCCCCCCTGGGCAGGAGGTGCTGCCTGAGCTCTCCCAGAGCACCCCAGGCACAGCTTCCCCCTCCCTGCCTCCTGTGCTGCTTTTCTAAAAAGGAACTCCAGCCCTCTCTTCTGGGTGCTGATGGCTCCTCAGTGATTGCAGAAGTGGTTGGTGAATGGCAGACAAGGTGTTAAAATGTTTTCTTACAAGGAGAGGGGGAGAAAATTAGAAATTAGAAATTCACTCTCTTCCTAAGATGATTTAAAGAAACCAGATGTGTGTGGAATTTTTACCCTTCTATTTTAAAAAAGTCTCCTTTAGTCTGACTAGGAGCAAGATTGAAGTTGATATGTGACCTGTTTTCTTCTCATATAGTCAGATTAATAGATCAGTGCAGAAAAGCAATTAGCATCTTTTTAATTTTTCATTAAATCATAATGTGTTGGTATTGCATGGATAAGTCAGACCTCAACACACATTGTATGTTTGTTACTCTTCATTTGATATTAAAAAATGCAGATTCTTGTTCCTTTCACATTTTTTAAAGCTAAAATGTTTTTTAGCAGATTTTTCTTGAAAACATCCAGAACTCCAGAACTGCAAAACTTTTATATTGACAGTCATATATCAAAATATTCCCTGCTAGATTGTTTTCCCAGAGGATTTTTTTCCTTAGGTGTGTGAATAACTTCTTTTCTGGGAACTGTTGGTTGCTTTTTGTTGTGTTTAAAAAAAATCCATCTCATTTTTAGTGAGTCTGTACTTGCAAATATGTATTTGTTGATTCATGCATAATGTAAGTGGCACAAAATCTGAAAAGTTTAGTGCTGTATCCACATAATTCCTTTGGAATTAATACCTAGTGTTGTTTGGTTCTGTAGTAAGTCTTAAAAATTGGAAATGTGTGTTTAAACCCCCATCGTTCAGGAAACACAGAATATTAAAATGTAATGTCCTTGGAACAGTAGCATACATATCATAAAGACCTGCAGAGCTTTAAGATGTCAGCTTACCTTCAAAATTCCTGAAACTGTTTCATTAATTTTATATCTTTACTCAGTAGTTACTGAAATAGTTGTAGCTGAAGTATTCAGTGTTACCAGTTACCACACATACATTATAACAATAAATAAATTCCAGGAAATTGCAGAAATGGTGGCTGAAAATATTTTGTGATACTGAAACCTGCCATGAGAGTATTTAGATCCAGGGTAAATAAATAACTCAATAAAACAAAAAAAATCTGTTCATAAGTTTTTAGTACAACTCCTATGTACAAGTTGAATGCAGATTTATGTTGAGGAATGTGTTGTGTTTTGTGTCATAAAATCCTGGATTCATGTATATCATTACCCTCACATGGTAATACATTTAATTGTGATAAAATTAAAGAAGTTATAAATGAGCCTGGAAGCTCGAAAGCTTTAATTGCAGTGTGCCATGCAATTAATAAATATATTTTTCAGTTATGTTTGGCTGTGATAAATCCCACCAGAAAAACCAAACCCAACCCCTCAAAAAGCAAACCTCACATATGGAAAAGTTAAAAAGGGAAAGGTTTTTATTTTGTAATTTTCAGTTGAACAGACTGGCTTGAAAAAAGCATGGAATTAAGTGTTACACCGTATTTCACAGGCAATTATCCAGTAATTCATTTAATACAGATTATTCCTATAGACCTTGGACTTTAATAGTTTTTCTTATGAGGGGAATTTAATTGGGATTATATGCAGGATTCTGCAGTGATTTGGAAATTACATAACTCTGGTTATGAAAACCTGAATCATGCTCTGCTGTCTTTAAGAAAATGATCTTCTGAAAGTTGTCATGGTTGAGAATGAGAATTCCTTTTGTTTGGGGAGTGTACTTTGTTTTCTCAGTTACAGCAAAATAGGAGAATGTTTTTCTTGCCTTTGTAGCTTTTAGATTCAATGTGATTGTCTGACTGAGATTTGCTTTCTCTTGTCCAGGGGAAGAGTATCAGAGAATAGAATTTGGTGTTAATGAAGTTATCGAGACTCAGTCATCTGTCCTGAACAACACCGACTACAGTATTTCGAGTACTCTGAACCCTCAGGCTCCAGAATTCATTCTCAGCTGTGCACCTGCTCAGAAAAGCCCAGATGATGCTCTCAGCGACACAAACTACAACTCCATTGACTGCCAGTTCAGTGACCCCACCCTGGCTCTGGACAGCGGCTCCAACGCCGAAAACGACGCCTTGGCTGGGGGCCTGGGGCAGAGGGAGCGCAAAAAGAAGAAGAAAAGACCCCCTGGATACTACAGTTACCTGGAAGATGTCCCTGACGGCGTGGCCGCCCCGGAGGCGCTGGTGAACGGCCACGCCTCGGCCGCGGGACTCAACAGCCTGAGCGCCGAGGACGCGGAGCTGCCCGGAGACCTCCCCTCGCTGGCCACGCCGAGGACTTGCAGCAGCCCCGGCAGCTCCGTGGATTTCCTGGCCGGAGCTGCGTGTGCCGAGCCCGGCCCCGGGGGCGCCGCAGCCCCGGGCAGGACTGGCGGGCAGGCCGAGGTTTGCCGCCTGGCTCACTCGGAACAGTTCTGCCTCCCCGCGGAGGCCGTCAGAGAGAGCCCCCTAAGGACAGCTGTTGTACAGGCGTATGCTGGTACCGATACTACTGAAACTCTGGGCGTTACTAATGGACAAACACTTGAATCCTCCTCTGGTGAGGACACAGCTGCCAATGGGGTAGAATTGCACACTGTGGAAAGCTCTGACTCAGACCAAGCTAAGCCTGAGGAAGCTTCACCTACTACTGAGGCAACGGTCCCGCTTGCAGGATCTGTCCCTGTTAATCAGCCTGCAAAGTCGTGGGCTAGTCTTTTTCACAATTCCAAGCCCTCTGCTTCCACATCTGTGGTCTATGTTGAGACTAAGTATACCCCTCCTGCCACATCTCCTCTGGTCCCTGAAAAACAGGTTGAAGTCAAAGAGGGACCTGTTCCAGTTTCAGAGGATCCCGTAGCCATAAAGATTGCAGGTATAGTTATACACAGGAGTGGATGTTACACTGCAAGGGTGTTAGCTCTGCTTGTAAACAGGAGTGTGCAGAACTGATAGAGAACATTGCTCTGGTAATGAGCTGGCAGTTCAAACACTGCATTTGAATTAGCCAGGTTGTATCCCCCTGAGTAAACATTCCAGGCAGGCATTGCCATGTCATTATCCCAGGTACAGGGAAACTATTGCTGCTTGTCAAACAACTTGTCAAACAGTCTGTGGAAGTGATCTGTGGTTTCAGATGGGCTGTGTGCTGTTACAAAAATGAGAATATGTTAGGTTGGTATGAAAATGGTGTGTTACATTATCCAGTATTTACAGTTTTGTAGTATTCCATTACAAGAATAGTATTACTATGTTTATACCAAAGTAGCTGAAATTCCTGGGCACTAAACAGCAGTTGAAGAGTAATGGCTACATAGGTCTTGCTTCAGAAATTTCAATTCAGAAAATAACTATATTTACTAATTTGCTTCTTGAGGGGTCTGTCCTTCCAATTTAATCATTACAAACAGTATTGCTTTATCCATAACCAATGCTACCTGTTCCCAGTTCAAGAATACCCCTAAGGAGCTGTCCAGAGGGGACATGAGGACAGGGAATCAGTGATACAAAAGCTTTGACACTTGGTCCTGTCATATTTGTGCTCTTGGTGGGAAATGCGAGAAACTGCAGGAGGCTGCTTGTGCAGATTCAGCCAGAAATGGTGAAGTTCTCCCAGCTTGGGTGCATTTTGTGTCACTGACTCACCAGTGTTGGAACCAGAGTAATTATTTTAATTCTGTGAAGTGGTCAGTGTGTGAGAAGGCTTTGTGCAGAGTCCTGCTGTTTATACTACAAGCTAATTTACAGGTACAATGCTGCTTTGAAAGTGACAGCTTCAAGTCAGGTTTCTACTCTGAGCAGAAGCTGACTTGGAGATGATGTTCAGAGTGCCCAGAATTGGGTACTGCCTCTCCTCCCCTCCTTACTCAGCAATGGTTTCATTACTCAGAATTGTCTCTTGAGAGAAAAGCTGTCAGAATAATTTATATTTCAGTGTATTTTCCACTGAGATATCACAAACACTGTATTAAAACTACATACACATATATATATACATATATACATATATATATATAAAACCAGGTGATTACAGTCTGTATGAACCCATATGGAGAATGTTGTCTTAAAATCTCAAGCTATCATTTGGTAAAGATTTTTAATTTAAAACTGTTTTGTGACCATCATAAAGCTAGGATTGCTTGCCATAAATGGGAAAGGTTTTTTCTCTTGTCCAAGTTGTTCCAGCTGTAAGTTAACTTTCTAGGCTTTCACTGTTTCTGTACTGTTTTTTGCCACCAGGTGGGAGCAGAGCTTTTTATTCTGTCTTCACTGTAGTAAAACAAAAGTGTAACTTTTACCCAGTTTTCTTCTACACCTTCACTATTAGCTTGCTCCTTGGGCAGAGGAGTAATCTGAGTATAGATAAAAGGAATTAATCTGCTCATTGTAGCTGGTTTAGGTAGGAGTTATTGCTGCAATTCCTGTAATTCAGATGCTGCTGATTTTGGTGTAAAATGTTTACTTGAAGATCTGAATGCCATGTGATCGGTGCTTTGCTCTGTGGAAGAAGGTGTTTTTCTTTATTTTCTTTATATGTACTCGAAAAACAGGTACCTGAGTGCTTTGTTCATCCACCCACACTCAAAAATGTGCTACAAGAATTCCAGTTCATGCTTTCCAGACAGATCATTTGCTCTGCTCTGTAGATATTTAATTTTAAATCTCCTGCCTCAGTGATCATCACTGTGAGAGGCTCTGTGTGTTTGTCAGGTGTGTTCCTTGTTTTCCCTGTGGCTGAGTTGAGATCCCCCTGTTGGGTTTGTTGGGAATTCAGCAGCTTCAGCTCATGCCAATGGGAATGAAATTTTTACCACAAGTTCTATGGGGTGCTGGCACAGGTAATAAACTCTACACCTGAAGTATCTTGAGTTAGCAGGCAAAATGAACAAATCAAATTAACAAATCAAATTAACAAACAGCCCAGTGCTGGAGTGCCAAGGTCCTTCTGCACAGTTTTTATTTAGAACACAAGAAGAGGAGTTGCTTTTCCAGGGACAAATTGTTGGTTTGTACTTCAATTTCAGCATTTATTACAAGGGAGGTTAATGATTCACAGGCACCCTGAAGATAATTTAATGCTGCTTAATTCAGCCTGCAGAGATCTGTGGTTCCTTTAGTCTCAAAGACAGAAGCTACACAAGGTAAGGAGATGATCAGGGCTAGAAAATAAATAGAACAGACAGATTTCATGTTAGTCTTGATGAGAAACAAATGCAGAAGAGGTAATTTTGGCAAGTGTCCAAGATGCATCTGCTGTGCAGGTGCAGAAAGGAACAAGTGCAGTAATTATGCACCACAGCCTAATTTAGATGCTAGGACAAACATTTTAATAATTAATATCTAAGGGATAGTAAGGTCATAAATTGTATTGGTAAAAAATATGACTCTTCAGGGCTTTACTTGCCACATTTCACAGCTGGTCCCCTACAATTATAACCTGGTAATTAATAATGCCTTATATAGTGTAGGAAATAAGTGATTGGAAAAATATCAATTCTCTGAGTAGTCTTTTAACTGTTCTTGGTGATCTTAGGAAAAATTGCAGTGAGAGAATCTAAACCAATTTTCTGAATCATGTTTTCTTGCAGTGTTTTCACTGTGGGTGATGGAGGTAACTGTGCCCATAAAATCTGTTTACAGCAGGCAGGATTTCAGATGAATCAAAGAACAGAAACTTTTAAGATCTGACTAAATCTGGAATGATTTTAAATTAGAAGGAAGGGAATCCAGTAAATGCAAGTGTGGAAGGCACCAGAACAGAAACCAAATGAGAGTACATTGTGAAGAACTAATGGTAGATGTATTAGAGAAAAGGATCTGGAAGCTCTAGGGAATTGATGAGTCTCTTAGGTACATCTGAAGAAAACAAAGTTTCTTTTCCCCAGTGTGTGTTAATACCAATTTACATGGAAAATATGGAAAATAACAAATTCTGCTGTGGAGGACTTGATGCAATGGCAGTCTTTGGGCATTCCTTCTGAAGGAAAATTTCATGGTGCAGCAGCAAAAATGGAAATAAGTTTTAAAAACCATGTGGGCAAACATGAAATATTCAGAGTTAATTTGTGTCAGATGATATTGTTGGCACGACTGTGGTTGTAAATCCAAATTTACAAAACAAATTCATAAAGAAGATGGTGATTCATAAAGTGAAGAAGATCACTTCTGCCAAGGCTAGTGATAAAATGAAATTAATTCAGATTGTAAGAAAGGTGTTCCAATATAGTAGAAGATTTTTCTCATTGTAAAGGTAAGTAAATGCTAGAGCAAGGAGTTGTGGTGACATGCATGGTCTGGGGGTTTTATGATCTTCAGCAATGCAGCCTTTTGTGCATTCAGACTTGTTTCTTACAGGAAATGTTTTTGTTTAGGGTCATCCAGCAATGTTGTCCTGGGATTTTTTAAGCATTGTCCAGATTTGAGGAAAGATCAGAGTGACAGAGGCAATATTCTCTAAATCAGGGCCTTAAGCCAAGAGTTCAGCTCCTGACTTGTAACCACCTTTGTCTCTTCAGCATGGACACCACATCCACTGGGCTCCTCTTGCCTTAAACTCCGGACTTAGTTTGTTTAGGAAAACACCTTGCTAAAAAAAATTCAGAGGTAATTGTAGGAGCAAAACCCAATGAATGAACTTCAGCTAAATGCTTGCTGTTTACCAAGAGAAATATCTAAACATTTCACAAATCAGTACCCTCCAAAAGAAATGTTTTCTGGGTGATGACATGAGCTTTCCAACAGGTTTTGAAATTTTAAGATTTTCTCACGGTTGTAAGTCTGTTTTTCTTCTGGTACATTTGTAAAAGTTCTTTGGTTACTGTGTGTTAGATGTGAGCTGGAAGTGTGCTGTTGGATGTAATTGCTGTAGACAAACCCAGGTCTTTGTTAAAAGAAGCAAAACTCCCAGCAATGGCCCTGGAGCCTGTTCCCAGAGCAGCTTTGTGACCACAAGAGGATGCTAAAGGTCCTCGTAATGTCTTTATTGAGCATGATGTAAAAACGGGGAAGAAAAGAGTTAATGTAAAAAGTTATTGATAGACACAAAAAATAGAACTTTTCCTGTTACTTTTATCCTTATTTTCAACAATGATGAATTATGTTAACAGAAATATTGTGTGTGAGCACAGTTCAAATGTTGCTGCTCTGGCAATACTTTCTGAAGCACTTTAGCAGTAATTTAATAACATATTTTAGCCTTCACTAGAAAAGAATCTTATTCTGCATCTGTGCTACCTCATCTTCCATTTTACATTTCTTTGCTGTCTGCTCTTTCAGGTGGCATGTTCTTTATGTCATAGACAAGGGAATGAAACTTTTTTATTTTTTTGTCAATTTTGTTTGCTTAGAACTGATGTTATCTGTAGGAAATATGATCTTATAGGTAGGGAGATAGCTTGGCAGCAGAAGGATGTGGATTTTGTTTGCAGTTCTGCCATCTCCTCTGCTTACTTTCAGCTTTGTGCCTCTGCTTTTGTACCTACATCATGTTATTTTATCTTTTTAGTCCTGTAGTGAACAGCTCAAATCCTTTCAGGTTATAGCATGTAAAACCTTTACAGCTCCTCACATTTATTTAAAAAAAAAATAACCCCACTGGTACACAATTGCTGTATTTACTTGCAGTTTGTGTTTTGTCTTGTATACACCTTATTTTGCAAGTTTAAAGTATATGAGCTCCAATATTTTCTTTGAACAGTTCTTACTTAGGTTTCTAAATAACAGGTCAGGATTCCTGGAAAAGCTCCTTTTGTTGTTCTTGGTTTCATAACTGGGACAGACTAATGTGCAGTGGTTTCTAAGTTTTCAGCTTGGGTTTTGAAAGCAGGAAAGAGCAGGAATTACATTATGTAAGGCTGTTATCTCATAGATTTTGGAAGTGTTAAATAAAACTGTGTGTTCTGAAGAGCAGAGCACATCAGTCTGTGTGTTTGCACTGAGATGATTTTGTTGTGAGATTGGTGAAACTTCTGAACTGAGACTGCTGCACTGACTTCAGCCCTCTTCAAAGCAGAAAAATGTGGCAAATGCTTCATAAAACTGGTGACAAGTGATTCCAGCTGATTGCATTTTATATCTGTGTATGTATCTATGTAGCAATATAAATAAAATATCTGGGTTTAGGGTAACAAACACCCAAATCAATAGATCTTGCTTTGGAATGGCAGTGATCAGTTTTGTATCAGCATCTCCTGCTCTGAATCCCAGGATCTTCAGTGGA
Source organism: Chlorospingus semifuscus (assembly GCA_035048045.1). Taxonomy (NCBI): domain Eukaryota; kingdom Metazoa; phylum Chordata; class Aves; order Passeriformes; family Passerellidae; genus Chlorospingus; species Chlorospingus semifuscus. The sequence continues at coordinate 17,780,847 of JAWWMS010000028.1, forward strand.
AGAAAAACGTCTGGTTTGGAATGGGAGCACTGGGAGTGGAAATCATCTGCTGGAGGTTCTGGGAATCTTCCTCATTGGTTTGAATTTCTGTGTAATGCTGCAGCAGATATTTGTTTGATGTTGATGCTCAATTTACTGTTTCTCATTCTGCAGAAATACTGGAAAATGTAAGACTAATACATAAACCAGTGTCTTTGCAACCCCGAGGGCTGATCAACAAAGGAAACTGGTGCTACATCAATGCTGTATCCTTCCCTGGGAAAAATTAATGCTCTTAAGTTGATATTTTTATATTATATTCTATCAGAATTGTTTTGGATTGTTCTGGTAAGTCTTTTTTATAAAAGTGTTTTGTTTTCCCAGATCCTGCTGCTGTGGTTAAAATGTTGAAGTGTAGCAGCCAGAAATCCAGGGGGATTTTGGATCATTGAAGCTGCTGTGCAGGGTTCCCCTGCAATCCTGCTTGCAGTTTGTTACCTGTGTCAAAATATTTCAGACCTGTAACTCCTCCTGACTGAAACCCTGGTGATTTCTAGCAGTGTTTCCCCATGACTGTGCATCCATTTAAATGGTTATTTCTCTTTTGCACTTGAAGTAACTGTTCTTACACTTGGGCTTTGTTTTGGAGTTTTAAGTGGATCATTTGGGTTTGTGTTGAACAGGTTGTCACTGTTGTCTCATCTGTGTAAAGCAGCATTTAATTTAAATTAATCCTACCACAATCTTCCATATGGAAGATGAGTTTGCTCTTAATGAATTGGAGTTGTATTCCCCTGCAAAAATGACTTTTACCCTGAGGAACAGAAAGCACCTTCCCTCCATGGTATATTGTGATATTAATAAAAATATTAATAATTAAGAAAAATTGTCTCCCATGTTAGCAAGGTGACACTAGGGATACTTCCAGTGCTAGTACTGCTAGTGAAAAATGTTAACACCAATTCCAAGACTGATCATGGCAGATCCTAATGAACTATTTCTAGGCCAACAACTGTGCCTTAAAAAAACTTTTATTGTATATAAGCAGTTCTGCACTCATTTGGTTATATACACTATATATCTTAGCTCCCACTTTTTCAGTCTTGAGGTTTTACATCGGTTTTTTGCACATTGTAGGGGATCAGATTAATCTCTCTTCAGCTGTTGAGATCAATGCCTTATTTTGTCATTTCCTTTCCCTCCAGTTTTAGTGCATTTCTTCTGTTCACTGCTCTCACCAAGTTGTGATGTTTTTAGATTATTATTCTTCCAGCATATCTGGAGTTTTCCAGGTTGCTCCTGACCCTTTGCAGTGCAGAATGTCTCACATCTCAGCAGGTTTTGCTTTGGTTGCAGGGGTGACTCAGCACCTTTAAGTTTCAGCTGGTTTCTTCCATTCTTCTCAGATAATATGTTCCAGGTTATCTCCTGCCAGTTTTTAAATGGTTAATTCTCTAAAGTCTTTCCTATGAAAGTTCTTTTCCTCTCCTGCTCCTGGATGAAATGTTTCCTTTGCCATGAATTCAAGTTTTTGCCATGATTAAAATGTCAGTGAAATCACTGCATGTTCCACGATGCTGGGGTTTTTTTTAATACAACTTCTGTACATTATTGGTTAATGTTGTGATAAAGTTTCATCCTCTTTTCCAGTTAAATTCTTGGATTGATCTACTTCATAGGGAAAACAGAGCTGCATTTTTATTGTTTTGCATATAATCGAATATTTGGTTAATACACAGATGTCATTTTCTGCATATTTCCTTAATGCCACTGCATAGACCCTGCAAGCCTTGGTTGCTTGCCCTCCAATGTATCATTTAATGAAGTCCATTCCAATGTATTCCAAATCACAGAGGCCGTGCACCTCCACACCAATGCTAGACAGTTTGTAAGTAGCTTGGGAAAAAGGAATCAAACTCTGGGATGTGGCTGAACTCCTTCAGAAATACCTAACAATGGCTGTTGATAGAAGCTGATCTGTGGCCAGAAGTTTCTCGTGTGTTTTTGGGTGACACTCTTATAATGAACTTGGTGTTTTACAAGTGCTTGGATTGTCAAGGAAGATAATTCCTGTTGCATTGGGAGTATCAGTTTTGTGTGGTGTTTAATGTGCAAAAATTGAACTGTGGGAGGTGCGAGGACCAGCCCAACACCTGGGTTTCACTGCAATGATCAGGTGGATTTTTATGTCTGAACTTCACTCGGATTTCTGTGGTATTCTTTGATTTTGTTTTGTTTTGGCGGTCAGAGTGACAATGTTCTAATTTTATTATTTGTTCCTCTAAGTGTTAAATTGCTGCTCATGTCCAGTTGCTTCCCTTCTGTTTCAGTGTTCGTTTAATGAATGAGTTCACTAATATGCCTGTACCTCCTAAAGCAAAGCAAGGTGAGTGGGAGCAGGGGCACAAAGCAGAAAATGATGGGGAGAAGCCTTTGGGGTAAAGATCTGCATGGGGGGAGGTGTTGCACCTTGGATTTTTTCCTTTTATTTGGTGGGCCAAGTGTAGAAGTGCAATAGGAACAGTTTTTCTTGAAGGTTCACTTAATTAAGGGATGCCTTCTGAGAAAATGCCCTTTCTAAGAAAATCAATTGATACTCCCTACACTTTCCTCCACTTCCTTCCTTCCATAGTTCCAGCTGTTTGTTTATCAGATTGCTCAATTCTGCTCCTTAAATCCTGAACATTCACTGATTTGGAACAAAATGTGCCCATAGCAGGTCCCTTAAGCACTTGGAGATTGCCTGCAGGAATATTATCCTGGCTTCTGATTCCAGTGGGAAAACTTCAGACAGATCTGATTTCTCCTAATACATATTTATTTATACATATTTAGGCTCAGTGCTGATTATGAAGTGAGGAATAGCGTATTTTTTGATGCAAAGAAATCATCTTAAAGCTTTCAGTTGTTTAATCTTCATTTTAAGCCAAGTCTGTTGTATTGCAAACTTGTAGAAACAAGCACATTCCTGAAACTATTCTTTATGTAACATGATAAGGAAATATCAGGAGGAGCTGGTTGTTCCAGTGATTTCCAAACAGTTCAGACATTTCTGTGGTTTTTTTCTGTGAAACAAATCTTACTGGCTTATGCAACTTATTTTACTTGTAGGTCATTTTCTTGTGTAGTTTTCAAGTACAGTTCTGAGGCCTTGTATTGCCATTAGTGGAACATTTTGTCAGGCTGTTCTTGGAGTTTTTATTCTGCAGTGAGCAAAAGGGATCTGTTAGAAATGTAGAACACTGAAAGTTTAAGGATGTGTTCTTTGAGTACTAAAGAAATAGAAAAATGCAAATAGCACTGAAAGTGTTCTTTTATGATAGTCTTGTTAATATTCTCAGAACTTTTCCTGACTATCTGTGAGTTTATGCAGGGTGATATGTTTTAAAGCAATGAGGGTTATGTCTTACAACTTCTGAGCTCAAAACCCCAAATTACAATTAAACCATTAGTAAAAAAAGTGCTGGACTGCAAAACTAGTGATGTGTGAAGAGACAATTAAACTATAATGTAAAAAACCCCTTTTATTTATTATTACTTACATGAATTCTCTTTCACCTTGCAGCTTTAGGTGATAAAATAGTGAGAGACATCCGACCAGGAGCTGCCTTTGAACCAACCTACATTTACAGGCTCTTGACAGTTATAAAGTCAAGTCTGTCAGAAAAGGTGAGACTTCAAATCCTTGACTTGTGCCACTGCATTGCAGGGCAGTCCCAGTCCTTAAAACTCTGCAAAAAACCTCAGGCTCTGCTCAAATGCCACTAAAATCAGCTCATTGAGAGCTCATGGTAATAAAGCTCCACTGTCTTGGGACCTGAATCACAGGAAAATCTTAATTACAGGTTTGGCAGTTTGATATGTCAGAATAGTGGAAAAATTACTGTTGGAATAGAACATCTCTTTTTATAATGGAGTTACCAATTGATTTACATTTAAGAAATGAGCAGTTGTTCATTTTTATGAGGAATTCAGCTAAGACTGATTGAAGGTCAGGTTTAATTTCAATGTAAAGAAAAGATAATAATTCAAACCATCCTTTGATTTGGCCTTGGCTTGACAGCAACTTTTAATAGTGGCTGTAAAAGAAATGGAGAGAAAAAAATTCCAGCTCACACAGTAAATGGAATTTGTATGGAGAAAAATGCAGAATTCTTGTAGCCATTGTAGAGCTGATGTGTGTATTTACTGCTTAACTGGGTAAAAAAAGAGTTTTGTCTTATAATAAAATGTAAACTTTATTTGACATAACTTTAGACTAAGTAATTGCTAAATTTATAGGAGAATGCTGGATTTGTTCAGTGTCATGAACCTTCTGTAAAAGGAAACCATGAAAATATCATAGAATTAATTGAAAAAAAATATTTTGTTCAGGGCAGGCAAGAGGATGCTGAAGAATACTTGGGATTTATCCTCAATGGACTACATGAAGAAATGCTGACCCTCAAGAAACTTCTCTCTCCACATAATGAAAGTTAGTGGATTTTTTTTTTTTTAATAGCAAACAATTAATTTCAAATATTGGTTTTTTGGGTGATTCCATAACACAGAGTAATGCTTGAAGGAGATGTTGAGATAGGGACAGAATGCCATGTTTTAGAGGGCTGGGACATAAGCAAATAATATTTTGGTAAAATCTGGATACAGTGAGTGCATTCTGGCCAGTTTATGAATGATCTGGGAAAGGCACCATGGCTCTGTCAGTACTCTGAATTGTAAATCACAGCCCTGTTCTCCAAACCAACAAAACTCAATATTACACATTTTCCTGAGCATTATTTGGGGCTAACTCTAGGATCAGTCCTGTTATTTATAACACATGCAGTGTCAGTGGTTTTTGACTCTCCATGAGTTCAAAAGTACATCAGTGTCTTTTTCACTGATTTCTAAACCAACTGTTAAAATCCTTCTTTTTCTATCTAATACAAACCAACATGCTAAATTATATGAAAATTCTTACTGATAAAGTTGGAGGAGAATTTATTTTGAAAGAATTACTAGAATTTGTATGCAGAGTAAAATATCATTTTAGTTTATAGAGGCTTTAGCTTGAACCCCCTTTACAAATAAAATCCTGCAAGCCTTAGCCAAGTAAGAATTCAGATCACTAGTTACCCAATTTCTCTTTAGCAGGGTAAATTTTTTAGGATATAAAGTCATCCCATATTTTGTTCCTTAGCTCTGTGCAGTTTATAACCTGAATTTGGCACAGGCTGGGAAAATATTTGCTAAGCCTTGGGTTCCCTGTAAAATACCTGTGCAGAAAAGGAGTTGGATTTAATAATGGCATAATTCTGTTGCCAGAATAACACTTGACTTTCTAATTTTCTACCCCTTAAATTTACTACTAAAAATATATCAAACTTTGCTATTTACATACAGTCATCAGTGAGCTGCCTTCTGTTAACACATGGATGTGTCATGCAGGGAGCAAAGCTGGAACATGCTTGTTCTTTCTAAATTAAAAAAATAATGTTTTTCAAATTAAAATGATTATTAAATTTTTTGGGGTTTTACTGAGAATTATTTAGTGGTTTTTGGGATTTTGGGAGGAATTTTTAGGGATTTATTGGGAGTTTTTTGGAAATTTTTAAGGGATCTTTTGGGGATTTTTTAGTGAATTTTTAGCAATTTGTGGGAGATTTTTTGGTAATTAAAAAAATGTAGGGGACTTTTTTTTGATTTTTAATGGGATTTATTGGAGATTTTGAGGGAATTTTTGGGGGATTTTTTGGGAACTTTTAAGGATTTTTTGGGGACTTTTGGGGATTTTTTAGTTAATTTTTAGCAGTTTTTGGGAGATTTTTTGGTAATAAAAAAACTATTAGGGTTTTTTTTTAGGGATTCTTTAGGGGGTTTGGGGCATTTTTTGGGGAATTTTTAGGGATTTATTGGGATTTTTTGGTGAATTTTTAGGGGACTTCTTGGGATTTTTTTTGGTGAATTTTTAGCAATTTTTGGGAGATTTTTTTGTAAATTAAAAAAAATTTAGGGGTTTTTTTAGGGATTTTTAATGAAATTTATTGAGATTTTTAATGGGATTTTTTGGGGATTTATTGGGAGTTTTTAGTTGATTTTTGGAGACTTTTTGGAATTTTTTAGTGAATTTTAAACAATTTTTGGGAGATCTTTTTGTAATTAAAAAAAATTTTAGGGCATTTTTTGGGGGTTTGGCCTTTATTTTTAATGCGATTTATTGAGTTTTTTAATGCGATTTATTGGGGATTTTTAGAAGATTTTTGGGGGGATTTTTTGGGGAATTTTTATAGAATTTTTGAAGATTTTTGAAAACACATTATCCTCAATTATTTGTATTGGGTTTTTTACCTTTCACATCATTTATCTGCCTGGATCTGTATTTGTCAGTGTGTCTGAGCCTGTGTTGTCGTTGCAGAGGTGTCGGTGTCCAACGGCCCCGAGGCTCAGAGTGTCCCCAAGGAGGAGGAGCAGGAGGAGCAGGGCGAGGGCAGCGAGGATGAGTGGGAGCAGGTGGGACCCCGCAACAAATCCTCGGTCACTCGCCAGGCTGACTTTGTCCAGACTCCAATCACTGACATTTTTGGTGGTCACATAAGGTACGGTGCTATTTCCTCCAAGTTCTGGACCTGCAGTGGTTAAATCTGTTAAAATGTCTTAAATGAAAAGTCTGTTGTGAGATCCTAAGCCCTGAATTGCATGTGGAAAAAGACTTTCCCAATTTTAGGAGTTTTTGCCTATTTTTGTGACCTTTGTGGGATCTCATCTCATGTTATAAATAAGGATACTGAGAGAGAATGAGATTCACATTGTTTTATCTTGACAATGAAAGTAAAACAATGAATTAAAACATAAAACTGTGAATTTTAGGTTATTAGACCCTTCATGCTTCCCGAGAAAGCTGTGGTTAATAGTAAAGAAATGTTAAAGGCAAAAGAAGTCTGGAAAAATGTAAATTGTTACAAGATGTTACTGGAATGAAAAGAATGTGGCATATCACTTCTGTGCAGGTCTGATACCAGACAAAGGCAGAAAGGAGAATCTGAATATTTTTTTGGAAAGGAAACCTCCTGACTTGTTTGGAGAAATGTATAATTTAAAATGAAAACAAAGTAAACACTTGCTAAAAGCATACAGCAAAACAAAACTGCTAGACTTGAAGAATTATTTTTAAATTGGAGACAGACACTTAATTGCTGGTGTTTGACTCTCTGTGTTGCCAGATATTGAGTCTAGAAGTGTGAATAATGTGGGCTAGTGCCTTCTGCCTTGGAAATGCTCTGAAATTATTTATTCTTCTGGGTTTTGAGCCAGACAGCTGGTAAATAAAATGGTATTTTCCATAGAATTTGGCAGACAGATGTTTGTAGGTATTGATGGAGTCCTGCATCAATGGTTCACATACCCAAGGTGCTGTTAATATCCCAGGTGTATTTACCAGAATTTATCACTATTGTTTAGATATCTACATAATTCCATCAGTTTTATATTAAAAATACTGAGATGATGGCAGTTTTCTATAGAAGTCCATAAAAATGAAATAAAGCAAAGGTAATACTGGAAAAAGGGAAAACCTTGCACTGAGCTGCTGAACCCCAGGATCCAATCCAACATCTGCTGGCACCACATCCACTTTATTTACCCTTCACACCAGGGCACAGCTCACCACAGAAACAGCATCCCCTGGGATGTGGGAAAGCTTCATCCTCAGGGGTGGAGATAGGAAGGGCTGAATATAAAACTGCCAGTAGAATTCCACTAAATGGAAGCTTCAGGAGCTGGAAAAATCCAATGGGAAAAGCAGTGAGGAAAAGATGATTTCAATTGGCATCTTCTGTCTGGGGAAACTTCAGGCTTGGGAGTTTTTAGGCTGTCCTTGAGAGGCTTGAGTCTATTAAATGTCTATTTAGGCTTAATTACTTAAAAACCCCAGCCTATAAAGCCTTTCTTAGCAACATGAGGCTTAAGTGGGGAAGTACAAAGTTTTCCTGGGAATTCTTGCAGTGCTTGAGTAATTTTTCATTGAAAATGATGCCTTTTCCCACATCCAGCTGAGATTTGTAATTATTCTAATTAGGGGCATGGTTTCAGAGAAATAGCCCAGTGAAGGTTTTGCTATCAAATCAGTTTCTGCATATCTTGCGAAGAAAATATCCTGAAGAGGTGTTAAAATATAATTTCTGTTTTTTAAATAAAGGTGCTGCTGGCTGCATTGGCTTTGTGTTGGTGCTTCAGGGCTTTGCCTGAGTAAAAAGGGCTCTTTTGATTATCCTGGACATTAAAATTAACCTGAATATGAACACTTCCTTCCTGACCTGGAAATATTCCAGCATGGCCAAATGGGTCAGAGCTGTGTTAATTATAATTCTGCTTTCAATATATAACAACATAATAATTTATATGCATGGACAATGTCTTGGTACAGAAAATGATGGGAAGAAAATGAACTGCCAGTCCTCAGTGGAGCATAGTTTATATTTTCTATGGCAAGATTTAAGCAAGCACTATAGAATCAGTATAAAATTTATTTTAGAGAAGTGACTGAAAAAATGGTTTATTTTTATTGGAGAATCTGGAATCAACTGTGATTTTACAGTACAACACAGATAAGCACTGGCACTTTGCACTTGTGAAGAGCTGTTGGAAAACTAAACTAACAAAAAGAGCCAGGAAGTGAATTTTTTTAAATACTTATCAAAATTTTCAGTCTTTTTCTTTAAACTTTGCATAAATAAAACACTTCAGTTACAATCCCATTCAGAATACTCTTAGTAGATTTTAAAAGCATTTAAATTGGGGTGAGTTGTTAAAACTTGATGTTTGATCTTTACATTTTTGTGTGTTGCCTGGAATTAAATATAAATTGAGTTACTTAAGTAACTCATTCTTCCTTGAAGGTTCTGTCTGGTTGAAAACAACTTTTTATTTCACTTTGATTCCTTTTTTTCTCCACAGATCTGTAGTTTACCAGCAGAGTTCCAAGGAATCTGCCACGCTGCAGCTTTTCTTCACCCTGCAGCTGGACATCCAGTCGGACAAGATCCGCACCGTGCAGGATGCCTTGGAAAGCCTGGTGGCCAGGGAGTCTGTGCAGGGCTACACCACAAAAACCAAGCAGGAGGTGAGTTCTGCTCACCCCTTCCTCACAGCCAGCTGCTAAACTTTGTATTTAGAAGGTTTTCATAGAGCTCTGGCTTTACAGAGAGTTGTTGGAGCACGCTGTAACAAAAGAGGCACAAACCTTTTCAGTGTCCTGGAGCAGTGAGGTGTCAGCTCTAAAACAAAGCCAGACCTGTAAATAGGTGGAGTTTGAGTTGATGTAATAATTTATTGGGGATTTTAATGGAGAATATACTAAAAACATCAGGCTGAATTGTGGTAAAGATACATAATATTATCTTCAGTATCATTACTTACTGATTCCTGGGGATTGCCAGATGCTGTTAGTAAAGGAGCAGCTTTTCAGAGTAAATACTTTATATTTTACATATAATACATGACAGTAATAACTGCAATAGAAAAGTACTTACAAGGAGGAAAACCATGCCTTTGGTTTGGCAGTTTGGAGGATAATAATGAAACTCCCCTCACTAAGGCTTTGCCTTGTTTCCTGTGGTGGGTGGTAATAAAGATTCTCTGGTGTGCAGGGATTGTCACCTGGGAATTCTCTGTGCACTGTTGGTGACTCTGGAATTGTAGGTGTTCCTCTGACTTTCACGTCTGTAAGTTTTCAAAATCCTCCAAGTGAGAACAGGATTAGATAAAGAAAGGTTCATTTCCCTTGGAAAGCTAAAGATGAATAGCAGAAATTTGTTTACCTTGAATATTCAGAACATATATTTCTCCAGTTGTTTTCCGTTTGAAGAAAACATTTGCAAGCTGATTATAATTTACCACAAAGATCTTGTTTTGCTTGCCATCTTTTTTTTGGTTTTTTTTTACTGCAAATGGTTTAAAGTTTTTGACTGACAACCCAGTGCTGGGTTGGAAGAAATGGGTGTTCAAATTAGGTGCTGTGTGATATTTCAGAGTTTGGATGGAAATACAAGCACCCACAGTGTCTTCCAGATCTTTTTTCAAAAGAAATTCAAATTGAAGTAGTTGTTTTTGTATTAAAATTGTAGTAAAAACACTGAAAACATTGTCTGTAGAACCTTGGAAAGATATAATACTTTTCCCCCATGAGTTTCTATTCAACACATAGGTTCTAGCAGAATCAAACCATGTATTGAAAAATAATATGCTCATGGTTACCAATAAAGAGATTTTTCTCAATTAAAAAATGGAGAAAAACCTTAAGCAGTTATTTTGAGAAATATTTTCATGTCTTCATTTCTAGGAAGGGAAAACATTTTTGTTCTACAGTTCTGAGTTCGGCTCCTGGTTTCCAGGCAGAAATTTTGTGGATTGTTTGGTTATAATTATATAAAAATCACTATTTAGTAGAGAAAAGCTTGGTCATAACTCATATTTTTCTCTTTGAATATATTGAGTTCTCCTTTGAAACAGTGATAGGATTGAAGATCCAGTGGGCTTTAAGTCACAAAGAAGCGTTTATCATAAATTAATACTGCAGTAATAACAAATCTGGAGGATTTGCTGCTAGTGTATTTAAAATTAAATACTTAAATTTAAAATTCTGTTAATTTTAATGCTTAAAATGAAATGCTCTCAGGTGGAGATCAGTCGAAGGCTCACCTTAGAAAAGCTGCCCCCTGTTCTCGTTCTACACCTCAAACGCTTCGTGTATGAGAAGACTGGAGGATGCCAGAAGCTGATCAAGAATATTGAATATACTGTTGATCTGGAAATCAGCAAAGGTAAAAGATTTAGGAACAGAATTCCCCTCTCCTCATGGGAAAGAGAATGTTGTATTTCCTATAGTGTCTGTTTTTTAATTTTCTCCCACACAAGATTTTGTTCTCATCGTTGTATGAAGATTTGGTCATTTGGGTGAATATTTTGTGGGGGTTATTTATGCTGAAAGATCTTATTGCCTAGGAAATCCCAAAGGTTTTGGGTTGGCCAAATGAGAATTTCTTGTGAATTTATAGAGTAAGGGTATAGGCTGCTGAGGGCAAATATGGGAAATGATCCTCTTGGATCTGTGTCCCTGTTGCCAATATTGGATATTTTTATCACAAATTTAACTCAGACAAGTGACAAATTACTTAATTAATGAGTGGCAGTTGGAAGGAAACCGGTGTTTTATTGAAAATGCAGCCTGAAGGTAGACAATCCATAGTGCAGAGGTTAAACAAGGATCCTTTGTTTAACAAGTATCCTAGGAGATACTGACTTTAAATAATGAGATTGGAAATTGTCCAGTATCTGAAGCTTGCCAAAATAATGCCTTTTGTTTTGAGCTGACAAATGGACTATTAGCCAGCCAGTAGCTCAAATAGGAATAAATAAAATCAGTGTGTACTCATATCTCAGCTGAGATCTGGACCTTGTCAGGTAGTGCCCTTTTGTTTTACTTAATATTTTATTGTGCAATTTTCTTTTAGGAATGTAAGCCTGACTTGGAATCTGAAATTGATTCTGTCAAGGACCAAATCCTTCTAGGAGTGAAAGGGGGAAAATAGAATAGTCTGATCTTCTACTATGTCTTTTTTTCCTTTCATTTTTTGGTGGTATTTTTAAACCTTTCATAAACCACAGTATTGCAAAACTGCAAATTCACTCCCTTGATTACCAGCTATTAGAACCGTAACCATTCTTTAAAGGCTGCAGAAGAAATTTCAATTAAATGTTCTCCTTTGTGATAGTGTTGATTTCTCTGAAAAATAATTGATCCTCTTGATATGGAATTTCTCATGTGTGGCTGTTTTTCCTCCCCTAGAGCTACTATCTCCTGGTGTGAAAAGTAAAATTTCCAAAGGCCAAAGAACCTACCGGCTCTTTGCAGGTATTTTATCTGTGCCTTTTATTTATTGTTTTATTTATCTGGGTGGTTTTATGTGTGTATTTTACCTCTATTGCAAGTGCAGATTCTGCATATGGAATTATAGAAACACTGGGTTACATTAAGTGTTTTCTTTTAAATTGTGGGTGTGAAATTCTTGTTTATCTCTGGTGAAGCTTTAAGGTGATGGTGAAGGAAAGGAGTCAGTTCTGATGGAGGGTTTGGATCCAGAACTTTATTCCTGGCACACAGGCCTCTGAATGCAGCAACAGCTGCAACAGAACTCCCTGAGCCCGTGGCTGCTGTTCCTTTGAACCCCAGGGAAAGGGGGAGGGAAGGGGTAGGGAGCCACCAACCAGGGACAGGAGGGAAGGTCTCAAGAGACAAAGGACACGTGGGTGAAAAATGCCAGTCACTTGTTTTTAAAATTTTAAAAGTTTAATAGTAATAAAATGGTTATAAAAATAGTAATACAATTAGAGTAATAATAATTTGGACAATTAGGATTAGGACAATATGAGACAATAAAAACAAAGAGTTATGGACGTCCGGGTACCTTTTTCTGGGCAGCATAAACCCTTTAAACCCTTCTGGGCAGGATTAACCCTTTAAAAAAATAACCTGTTGCATATTCATGCATCTCATACATGATGCATAAATTCCATTTAAACATAGGAGTCTGTGTGGTCAGTGTCAGCTTCTTCCTCTGAACCCTAACAGTGTCATCCTGCCCAAGCGAGACAGGAAGAAGTTGGTTTCTCCTGATAATGGAGCAATAAATTCTCTTTCTCTGAAAGATTCAGGTGTTCTGTGGCTGCTATCTGAGTGCAAGTCCTTTCTTTAGAAAAAAAGTATCCTACATAGCATAGTTTGTATTTTAACCTAAAATAGAAACTAAAATAATTTTGTTATAACCTAAAACTATATTTAACACACTACTTAAGAGAATTAATACAGCATTACTTTCTAACACAGTACATATACATTTCAATATTTGCAAAAAACCAATCATAAAATACAGATTTTTCACACATAGATGTCCCAATGCCCTTCTGGAATTCCAGGAGTGACAGACAGTGCTCGGCAGGGGTCGGGGTGGGGAAAGGAGTGGTGGATGGAATTACCCGGGAGGGACCTGAGCTTCTGAGGTAAATGACAGCACACCGCCTCCCCTGTGTGTCCCCACAGTCGTGTACCACCACGGCAACAGCGCCACGGGCGGGCACTACACCACGGACGTGTTCCAGATCGGCCTCAACGGGTGGCTGCGCATCGACGACCAGGCCGTCAGGGTCATCCACCACTCGCAGGTGGTCAAGGCGGCCCTGGAGCGCACGGCCTACCTCCTGTACTACCGCCAGGTGGACCTGCTGTGACCCCACCTCCCCGCCCCGTAGAACGCCAACATCACTAACTTTTTCTCCTGTAAATGCTCTTCTGAGTGAATCTTTTTTTTTTGTTTTTTTTTCTGGTTTTTTTTCCCCCCTTTTTATTCTTTTTTTTTTTTTTTTTGTCCCCTTGCAACTATGGGATAGAGTGCTAAAGGAAGCTGCCGTTTGTGCACAACGTGGTTTGTGTTGACTTTTTTTGACTTTGCAGAATGAAGTCGCTCGGTTGGAAGCCTCGTGAATCACAAAAAATATGAAAAAAGAAATAAAGTTCATCCGAGTTAATGCTGAATCCTAAGATAATAAAAAAAAAAGGGGATTTGCATTGAATTCCCACTTTCTAATTGCGTAGTAGAAGAAAACCCTGCACCAGCAACAGAACTTGTAGATTTCTGTGAAAATGTTTTATCTTTACTTCAGTAAAAAAAGAAAAAAAATTTAAAAAAAATAAAAAGCTCTCTCTGCTTCCCCAATAGTTCTTTGATAAGTGGTAAAATATGAGCTGATGTGTATGAGATGGAAATGGTCCTTTGTGCTTCAAAACATGTACAAACTGCAGAGTTGCTGGTTCCTGATAGGAAGACACATTTTAATAATTGTGCGATGAGAAACTGCTTAAGTACACATTGCAGATCAAATATTTGGAGTTAAGATGTTAGTCTATATAGATGGGTGATTGTAACTTTATTGCTATTAAGAAATTTCAAACTGCATTTATGCTTCTGTGTACATGAAATTAAGAAAATGGGCAAAGTAATTAAGATTGATATTTCTTTAAGTCTGCTTTGTTTAATTTTGCTGTCTGCTCTCCTATAATGTTGAGTTCCTAATTGTACACAGTTTAGTGATACCTAGAAGTATAAAGTTGTCGCCCATCAATAAAAGTCACAAAGTTGGTTTAAGGTGTTTGTGTGTGTGTGGGTTTTGTTTTTCCTCAGGTGTGAATTCTGCCCTTGGAAACTCCAAAGGTTTCTGTGTAGCATTTCTGTGGAGCATTTCTCAAGGTGTAGGGAGCCTTCTCCAAATGAAGTAAAGATGATTTTTCTTTGCTTTTACAGGTTTTTGAAACTTCAGAAATGTTCCTGTTTTGCATTCAGGTGGAACTGAACTTGGAGGGGAGAGGGAAAGGGATGTGGTGGTCCCAGGGCTGAGCACTGAGAGAGGGGATGGAATTCTTCTCTGTCCTTCTGGGAACTCCTGCACTGTTATTTCTGAAGCAGATGATGTTTTGTTTGTCTCTTTGTCAGCCAGCTGATATTGCCCTGGAGAACTTGTGGTAAAAATATTTCCTTGATCAGCTTCCTGTTGCTTTTTCTAAAAAATTCCTGTACATTATTTAATTCTTTGATGATAGCGGTGTTATGTCCTTATTTCATCATGGGATGGTGGAAGCTCCCTGGCGTGTCCTGACCCTTCTGCCCAGAGCTCTGGCTGCAGGAAGGAGCATCCTCCCAACCCCAAGGCTCTTTGGGCTGCTCCTGCTCTGCTGAATTACTTTAATGATGCTCTGGCATTGTTTTGGATGTCCAAATGTATTGTTATGTTTTTGCTGCTCATGCTTTATTAGGATTTTCTGATTTACAGGTGGTAACTGCTCATGATTTTGGTGACATTCCACCAATTTCAAAACAATTTTCTGTGCAAAGCTCACTTGGATTGTGGCTGTTTGCAGGGAAATCCTCAGCTCCTGGAGCTGAGCCTGCTGGAGGATTGGTGCTCCCATCTCTGTGATGGGAATTGCCCCAGAGCACCCCTGGTGAGAAATGGACATCTTGGGGGACTGGGAGGTTGTTCCAAAAAAGAAAGAAACCAGGTTTTGAACTTATTGTTCTGTGCTGGTTATTATTCACATCCTGTTTCTGGAACCTGGTTAAAGTGGTTTTCTTTCAGCAGAAATCCTGGTTTTAATTAGTCCTGTACCTGTGTTGGGTATTTATTTAGCTCTATCTCCAGTGCATTGTGAAAAAGTGCATTTCTGATAATGCAGGTTAACCTGAACAGTGCAGAGAAAACTGCAGGTGATCACTAATTAATATATTACTTAATAGAGATTACATATGTTACCATTTTAAGAAATGGCAATGAGTCATTGCCAGTTTAAAAATCAAGTGTTGAAATTGTCTCAGTATCACTTAAAGTGATTTTTTGCATTTTTTACTGAGGATATTACAAATGTATTTGTCACTAAAGTCATTCTTCTGCAGTGTATTAAAAGGGAAACAAAAGTATGTGGCAACAGTGATGTGGACACACAGCCACAATTTTTATTTTCTGTAGTAACTCCTCCCATTGTTGCAAAACAAGAGCTTGCAGCTTTTGATCATTTGCTCTGGGTGTGATTATGTAAAACAAAAACCCCAACAGCCTCTGATACACCGTAAATCCGGTGGTTGTTTGCTGAAGTTCAAACCAGATTTTGAGAAATGTTTGAGATCTTTTCTTAATGCACAACAAGACCTGAAATTTCCAAAATGAGAAACTGGATGTGCAGCTCCAAAGGGCTGTGGGGAAAACCTTGTGCCATGAGCCAGATGTGCAGGGGAAGGGCTGGATGGGCTGGGGGAGGAGAGTTAATAAAGCCACGAGGTGTTTGGGGCTGGGGGAAGGTGTTTTAGGTAGGAAATTGCTGTTTTCCACAATATCCTCTGGAGATGATGTCCCTCAGGGCTGGGCTGGGCCAGGGCTGCTGCCAGGATGGATCCTGAGCTGTCAGCAGAGTTTATCTCTGTAAATGTGCTCTGAATCTGCTGCTTTTCACTAGGAATGAAGAGGAAACCTTGGATGTGTAGGGGATGTTCCCAACATGCTGGAGATTTCTGCAGCTGGGGGTTGATTTCAGGCTGTCTTAATGACCCAGAGGATTTTTTGGAAATCATTTCTATTGGTGAATAACCAGATGTGGTGGCTGCAGAGCTTGTGGTAGCAGTTCACCTTCTGCTCTGGGGTGAAACCTCCAAAGGTGGGTGCTGGGTTCAGGGTCCTGAACTGTTCCAGTGTGCAGATGTGACCAGGGAACCTGTGGGAACAAGGTGAGTGGTTTTCATGGATTCCCAGCCTGATTTGGGTTGGAAGAGACTTTAAAACTCATCTTGTCCCAGCCCCTGCCATGGGCAGGGCCACCTTCCCCCAGGCCAGTTTGCTCCAAGCCCTGTCCAACCTTGCCTTAAACCCCTCCAGGGCAGGGGGCAGCCTGTGCCTCACCACCTTCATAGGGAAGGATTTTGTGGATTTTCGTTCATATTTGTATTGTACTTAGTGCAGTCAGTGGTGTCCCCTAAATTTTCTGCAATTTCCTGGAATTGCTGCAGCTCTCGTTCTTATTTCATTGTTTTACATCAACTTTTCACTCATGAAAGAGGACAACTTTATGGGGAGTTGTTTTCTTGCTCATCAGCTGCTGAAGCATTTAGGGAAATGTCCTTGAGTATGAGAAGGTGGAGAAGCTGCAGATGGACCTGGGTGGTCAGTCCAGGCTACCCCAAAACAGGAGAGCAGCAGGAAAGAACAAACAGGGGCTCACAGTGCCAAGTAATAATTGTGTTTGGGAATAAATCCATCAATTCCTGGATTTCCCTCCTGTGATTTGGATCCCCACACTGTTAATTCATCTGTTGGAGTACCGTGATCAAGACGGGGGCATCTCCACCCTGCTGGGGTGGTGGATGTGGCAGGGATTCCTTGGCTCCCTCAGGTAAGGACAGCCCAGGCAGGAGGGGCATGCGAGCAGGCAGCAAATGGGGAGTGATTGCCCCCCAAACCTGAGCCAGGCACCCAGCCTGGGGGGTAATTCCCCCAAACCTGAGCCTGGTGCCCAGCCTGGGGGGTGATTTCCCCAAACCTGAGCCTGGTGCCCAGCCCAGGGAGTGATTCCCCCAAACCTGAGCCTGGTATCCAGCCCAGGGGGTGATTCCCTGGTTGTCCCTGGTGCCCAGCCCAGGGGCTGCTGCTCCCCCTGTGCTCTCACTGCTGCTGATCCCAGACAAGCTCCTGCCCATCCCTGCTGCCACTTCACCCTGTTCATCCCCCTGTGCTCTGGAGGAGTCCAACCAGGGATCCCCTGCAGCTCTGTGCCTCTCACCCTGCCCCATTGTGGGGCCATTCCTGCCAAGCTGTGTTTGAGAGGGAAATAAAGGAGCATTAATTCCAGTGGAGATCAAGACTCTCTGTCTGCCTGGTCAATTAGGAGGGCAGAGGGAAATCTCTGTCTCTTCCCATTCATTGGCTATTACATTAAAAGCCTCTCTGCTAATATATACTTATATATGCAGCCTGCTTTATGTGGCTTTTACCACATATGAAATGGAGACGTTATAATCAAGGCAGTAATAAGGAGGAATGATTAAAAGTAACTTCTGATTGTTTTGGCTTTGGTGGAACATATGACCCCAAGCTGCTGACTCAAGACAAAATGAGGTGGGTAAAAAATTCTTGTTCCAGGCTGTGCTCATCCCTGAGCACAACCAGGCCCTGTGTGTGTCTTGTACAGCAAAACCATCCTGGTGTATATTAAAAAAATAAATTAAAAAATCAAATCTTTGTAAAGCAGCCAGGTTGATGGAGCAATCAGACAGCCCAAACCATCCTACAGGGATTCATTTCCCATAGGGATATTTGTGGAGATTACAAAATACCAGATTCCTCTGAGGTCTGGAAATTATTTGTCCGTCGGTATGTGAGATTTAAAATGAGTTAATTCAGCTTTATGGTAATTGGAGTGAGCAGCACCTTCTGAGGGCTGTGAGTCAGGGCTGGGGAGCTGCCTGGTTTCGGGGTGGCAGCCTGTGTGGGGGCACCAGGGTTCACTGTGTTGGGGTGAAACTCACTGTGTTTTGGGGAAATTAGGAACTGGGGGGGCTGCAGCATCTTTCAGCTAATTAAATAAGCCTACAGCAAACTCAGTGATCCAGAGGGAATCAAAAGGGTTCACTGTGTTTGGGTGATATTCACTGTGTTTTGGGGAAATTAGGAACTGGGGGGGTTGTAGCATCTTTCAGATAATTAAATAATCCTACAGCAAACTCACTGATCCAGAGGGAATCAAAAGAGCAAGACAAAAAAAGAAAAAAATAAGAGGATACAGTGATTTTACAGTAAAGCAGTGCAGAACTTTCTGTCAGCCCAGTCCTGGGTGGTCTTTGAGTTGCCTGTGTTGGTGTCGAAGTCTGAGCTTTTTTTGGGAGCAAACTGCCCAAACTGCACTGAACAGCTCCTGGCAGGGCAGAAGTGCCAGGTCCAGCTGCTGGACCACGTGTTGCTGGTTCCCATACACAGTTTGTTTGGAAGTAAATAGAAACTCTTTGTAAATACAGCTGGGGGAGTGTGGGCAGGGGAAGAGCAGCCAGAGGGGCTGGTGTGGCTGCACCAGGCTGTGGGACTGGGGCTGGCTGGTGAGGACTGGCTGCCCATCTCAGCTTGGAATGGGCTGGGAGGCACAACCCCAGTGGTGACAATCTGCTCCTTCTTGAAAAATCCTCAGGAAAATGGTGTCAGAGATGGAATCAGCCTCAGTGCTGACTTCAGAGGGTTCTTTCTTTGCTCAGAGCAGTGCTGCTCTCCCAGCTGCCAATATTTGCTGCTCTGCTCCTGCTCTGCAGAACGAGTTTGATAAATGTCCCTCTGCTTTCTGAGCGCTGCTGGGTTTGGACAAACCTCTGGGAATATCTTGTAAACTCCCTCCTAGTAAACAGTAAATAAAAGTGGTTGGTGTTTTGCCTGAAGGAAGAAATAAATATTGACTGGTTAGAAGAATAGAAGGACTTTTTTTTTCCCCAAAAAACTTTGGAAAGAGGACAAGGCAGCGCGTTTGGAAAAATCAGAGCTGCTTTTCTTGGATGTGCCAGCTCCCAGGAGACGGGTGCTCCCCTGGCTCGGTGCTGGGTGTGGCTGGTGTCCCTCCTCAGGGGACATCCCGGGGTTTGTGCTGATCCCGCTGGGATGCGGATCCCACGGGAATGCCGGGGATGCTGCTGCCGCTGCCGTGACACGCTCGCCTTGTTACTCACGACAGCGCTTTGGGTTTTCCCTGTTTGTTTACTTCGAGAAAAAGGAAGGAACTTTTAGCGTGTCTTTTGCTCAATCGCTTCCTTTCACAGTGGGTAAAACCACGGAGCTGGATGCCAAGGCCGGAGCTGTTGGGCCATCGGCAGAGCGGTGAGTGCTGCCTGCGTGTTTCACCGACTTTTTGCGTTCCCTATTCCCTGCGGCTCCCGCTCCTGTACCGGAGGAATGTCAGCGCTGGGAGAGCTCTGGCAGCAAACCAGAGTGCGATTAATCTGTTCCCAGCAACAATCCGGCTCTGGAAATAAAGGGGGATGCCATGGGGTTTTACTGGAGGGGATGCAGCTGGGTGGGATTTCCCTGTGCTGAGCCGACAGAGGGGACAGAGCGCTGCCTCCAGCCCCTTCCAGGGAAAATTCCTGTCTGGAATTCCCCTCCCTGGTCGCCACAGCCCTTAGGGCAGTGTCGCGGTCCCCCCTGTGCCGGGAGGATTCCCCGTGCCCTGGAATTCCTGGCTGCGGGTCCCAGAGCCGGCTGCTGGCACCGCACAGCACAGGCAGCGCTTTATAGAGCAGGGCTGCCTCCGCCTCCTCCTCCTCCTCCTCCTCCTCCTCCCGCTCCTCCGAGCCCCAATGACCGCCCCTGAGCTCCTGTCATCCCAGCCCCTCTCCCTGTGGCTTTCCCCCCCTTTTCCCCTCCCTCTGCTCCTCGTTATTGCTCCACGCCCGTTGTCACTGGGATGATCCAGGGGACCATAAATACCACCGGGCAGCCCTGGGAGACTGCACTGCTCCGAGTCTGAGCACAGACCTTGCGCATCTCGCACCTCCTGAGGCTTATTCCGTCCTTTTTTTCGCCCTTTCTCCTCGTTTAAATATTTCAGATACATTAATTTATTTCCCACAAGCAGGCTTGGAGGAGCTGCAATTACCTGGAGGCTTGGAAGTACTCAGCAAGGTAAGTGTAAAGTTCGGTCCTGGCTGCTGAAATTTTGGTTTTGGGGGTGGTGGGAGTGCAAGAAATGGCTCTTAAGAAGGCACAGTTTTAGTAACTTCTCCAAAAAGTTGTCTGGATGGTATAAAACAACACAAAACTGTCTGAGCTTCCCTCGTGTGTGCCCTGCAGAATTTAATGCAAGATTAATTAATGCAAGCATTAATCTGGAATGAATGGGAGGAGTTTGCAAGTACAGGAGTGGATTTCTATGCAAATAGAGAATATCCAAGGGATGCTGCTGCAGTCCCCAGAGCTGATCCCTGTGGGCACATCTGTGTGCTCCAGGCTGCCTGTGTTTGTGCTGCTCTGCTCTCAGGTCCTGTAGGAAAGGAATTTCAGCATCACCACGTGCGGTGTCTGTCACCAGTGACTTCTCCATGTGGTTTTATGTAGAAATTCACCCACTTGGGTTCTGTGGGAGAAATGGAAGATCCAGATGTGTTAACCCATGGCCTTGAAGATGCTGAATCTGTGGTGTGCCCAGTGCAATGCGGCACTGCTGTCCTGTGCCTAGGAACTTGTCATCCTCCTTGTCCTTGGAAGGCAGCACAATTCTGCACAGCTTGGGGTGTGTGCATCCCAGGGAAAGAGATGACCTGGGGTTTCCTGCATCCTCTTGTGGCTTTATCCCTGGATTTCTTTGCACAGGTTAAAGTTGATCCCAGGCTAACTCATCCTAGATCCCAGGCTAACTCAGGTTAGAAGCTGATCCCAGGCTCAGTTTAGAAGCTGATCCCAGGCTGACTCCCCTCTGCTTCACTGTTTTAAATGCTCTCCTGACATCCTGAGCCAACTTTTCATTTTCCATCCTCGCCAGCTGGTGCCATGTGTAACCCCACAGGCCCTGGGATGTTTTAGCTGCAAATGTCACCCATATCCCAGGAGCAGGAGCCCACTCGTGTGCTTCACCAGGGGGGCAGTCAAAGCTCAGTGTCCCCAAGGAAAAAGGTGACCTGGGGACATGAATGCAGGATCAGCCTGCATGTGGCTTTAGCAGTGTCTCTGCCAGGCTTCAGATGGGAGCAACTCTCCTGCTTTCCGTGCCCAGCAGACACCATCCATTAGCTGGGGAAATAGCTTTCTAAAAATAACCTTTCCCTAAGTCCAGTGCTGCTCTTTAACTCCCTCAGACCCCAGAAGAAGGCCTCCCATTTCTCCCCACTTTGGACAGGCTTTCTAGCATATCCAGGAGTCCTTTTCTGCTGACTCAGTCGTTTCTGATGGCTCCCAGATGTTCACCTGGCACCAGTGTCAAGGGCCTGATGTGTTTAAAGGGAGCTTGTGCTCCTCTTGAACCCTCGAAATCAACAGCAGAGGCTTCCTCAGCTGACTGTCAGCTGATGATTTCCTGTGAATAATGTCAAACCCCAGCTCAAAGGCAGTGTGATTCTGTGATTTCAGCCTCCCTGGGTGAGGCATTGCCCAGCCCTGCAGGGCACCGGGACAGGCTGGGCTGCAGCACACATGTCCCAGTGTTCCTTTGCACCTGGGCACAAGGATACTGAGAGGCAGATGGATGGACATCTGAAATCTGTGACAGCTTTCTGAAACGTGAGCATCTTCCAGCTGCTTTCAATTAATCTGGCCAGGGAACTCTCTGCTTTCTGATCCCTTTATCCTTCCTTGGGATGCTCCTCACCTCAAGCTGAAGCAGAGGACAGGACTTGTACACCCTGAGTGAAATAGATTAAGCCAAAATGACCTAATTTTTAAGAGGTGCTGGTATCCTTTTGCTGGCAAGTGGGAGCCGGGAAGCACATCCCGAGGAGTAAAGCACATCCCAAGGAATAAAGCACATCCCCAGGAATAAAGCACATCCCAAGGAATAAAGCACATCCCCAGGAATAAAGCACATCCCCAGGAATAAAGCACCATCTGTTGCGAGGTTTTGGCTGCCTCGCCGCGCCAGACGCGCTGCGGAGCGCTGAGCGGGGCAGCTCCTCTGGCTCTCAGATGCTACAGCTGACTTTTTTCAATCTGCCCTCTCTGAAAGTTCAGTGTTTGCCTTAGATGGGTGGCGGATTTGGGCTCCTGTTCAGCCAAGGGCAGGCGGCCAAACGAGGGGTGCAACGGGCGCCTCTGAGCGCCGGCTGTTCCTGCAGGGAGGGCTAAATGGCCACATTGTCAATGGCCCTGGCAATGCAGCTATTTTTAACCTCTCAGGGAAGTGCCTCAAAGTAGGAATTGTTCCCTGAATTTGGGTCAGACAGTCTACAAAAGCAGCTTGCTCCTTCTCCCCTACCCCTGTGCAGCCGGGTTACAAAGTCGGGCTCCGGCCTGGGAAGAAGCGAATGCCGCAGGTGGGGCTGAGCAGGATGAGGTTAAAGGAGTGTCTGTCTGTCTGTCTGTCCCTGTGCCACCGACTGTCCTGCCCTCCAGGTGTGCCTGCAGCTGGGGACAAGGCGTGTGTGTTCGGCTTGCTCTGCAGAGCAGGAAATGATGAGGATTTGTTACCCAAACTGAGCAATGACATCCTGCATTGTTGCAGCCAGGCAAAGGCTGCCTGGAGAGAGGCTGAGGGCAGCTGGTTTTCATCTGCCTCGACGTTCAGGCCAAGAAAGAAGCCTCAAGCAGGGACTCTGTGTCTTTTGTGCAGTCAGCCAACAAGTTTTTGGGGGTTCTCAGTGTTCTCAGGGTTTTTTTGGGGTTCCTGCCTGTGCAAACCCCCTTGTGCTTGCTGCTGTTCTCCTCAGGTGCTGCTCTAGTGAGTTGGGGAGCAGAGGTTTGGGGTTTTGTGCTCAAGTGCAGCTTTTAGCTGGGAGTTAGATGGCTGTTCCCTGCTCTGGTTGGCTTCCAGCTCCTCTGCTCTCAGAGTGTCCAAATCCCGTGTCATTGATGAAACTTCTCAAATAATTCCTGTTAATCTGGGGGTTGTTTCCTGCCGCTGCAGAGGAATGCTTTCAGCGTGGCTTTTAACAGTGCTGTCAAAACCAGATCCTCACCTCGTGCTGGGAAGCTTTCTCACAAAAATTAACCCTAAGGAGGGAGATCCTGTGCTTGCTCTGTCTGTAGAGATGCTTCTTGCCCCGGGTGGATTGATCCTGCTCCAGGGGCTCAGTGAGTGCTGCACAGCCTCCTGTGAATGATCCAAACAAAACCAGCCAAGATGCTCAAGGATTGCTAAATTGGAGCACAGGAGGGGTGGAAGTGCTAGGGAATGACAGGAGGAGCAGGAGCACTGTGGAGCAAGGGACAGGGATTAAAGGAATCTGCTCAAAGACCAGATATCACTCTTGCACCGAGATGAACACAGGAGCAGGCGAGACACAGGGCTGTAGAAAAGACAAAGAAAATTTAATTTAAAGCAACTGCATGGTTTTTATAGAGTGATATGATAGGTTCTATTCCATTGGTTAACTCACAAAAGTTAGTTAGCCAATTGAATAGAATTGGCTAACTTCTTTACACACTGTCCTTGAGAAGAACAGAAAGACGAAGTAGAAAAACACCACTTGCAAATTGTTTATACTCAACAAGATCTTTCCAACTCTCTAAAATTCCTCCCAGGCCGCTGTGAGAAACGCTTGCTGTTTTCTCTCTCTCTGTCCCACGGTATCCACAACCCAAGATCATTCTGTCGGTGCTGACGGCATCCGAGCGCCTGGGAACACCTAATCTGGCCGGGGGAGGGCGGCTGCTCCCGCTGCTCCATCACTCACATCCCGGGAAGCGTCAGCGGGAGCCCCGGGATGCGTCAGTGCCAGCGGGGACCGCGCTGCTCCGTCCCGCCGGGACATTTCCCGAAACAGCCGCGGTCACCCGGCCCGGCAGCTGCTCTGCTGCAGCCCCAGGGCGGCTCTGGGGCTGCCCGAGCTCCTCATCCGCCTGGCCGGGGGTTTAACTTGCCCTGTTATTCATAAAATAGCGAATCTCGGCTTTGCTCTTTGGGGGGATGGCTCCAAGTGTCCCCATGCCTGTGGAGGGATGGAGCTGGGGTTGCTCAGAGCTGATGGGCATTGCAGGGTGGCAGGAGTGCAGAAAGCATCCTCCTGCATGCCTGGGAAAGGTTCGCTCCCAAATCAGCATCAGTGGAACTCCCAGGTGTAATAAACTCTGAGTCCTCACCTCTTGTGGTGCTGTTTGGGTCTCCCTGCCTTTGGGGTGAGCAATAATTTCAAGCACCACACTTTCCCAAGCTCAAATCTGGGCTGTGTGACCTCATGGTTTGGGGGCAAATGCACTGAGATCTCCTGTGGCACTGCTCTGATTCTCTGTTTCTCCCCAAATTCCAGAGCTGCACTGAGGCACGGGAGTCCCTGCAGGAAAACCCAGCGCCATCACCTTCACCTGTGCTTCTGCTGGCAGCATGGCTCCTGCCCTGCCCTGGATCATTCCCCTTGGATGTGTGCTGCTGCTGACAAAGACAGCTGAGAGCTTTATCCTGCCCAACTCGAGTCACCTGGAGAGCATCCTGGGCAAATACCAGGATGGGGAAGCTCACTCCAGGTCCAGGAGAGCCATTTTGTTCTCAGACAGAGAGGAGATCCTGATGCTCCACAATAAACTGAGAGGTCAGGTGTATCCAGTGGCCTCTAACATGGAGTACATGGTGAGTCTAGAGCCTGATACATCACTTTATTACTACTTTTATTTTTTTTCCTAACTGTATTTAAATTTTCCTTGTGGTGCAAGAGGTGTAGCAAATTTCCTCTGAAGTAAGTTTTCCTCAAGAGGTTTCCTGAAGCCTTTCATTCCAGAGTGAAGGATGCTTTAGATCTGTGGCCTGTTTTTCTTGGAAGGGGCTGCTGCTGATGGGTCATCCAGTCCATCCTCTGCACGGTTCCAGAAGTGGTTCCATTATTCATAAAGGAGCATCTGGCCCAGCCCTGGATGCATCTCCAGTGATGGCAACTCCCCAGCCTGCCTCAGCAGGTTCTTCCATTTCCTCCAAGTCATAAAAGCAGCAATTTTCCCCCAGTGTTTAACCCCTGCTCTCCCTGTGAAAGCTTTCAGGCTGTTGTGGGGACACCTCAGTCTGCTCAGGGGATCTTCTGGTGGTTTTTGCGTTGCCAACCCAGTGCTGGAGGCTCGCCTGCCCTCAGTCACACACTGATCACCTGAGCTTAGCAATGTGAGCCAAACCTCCACGATGCTCCTGGGAATCTGCACAGGACCACAGGGAAACGGGGCCTGAGGAATGTGGCTCCATCTGCAAAGGAATGGAAATAGCTGGAAAGGCTTTGGGAGCTCCTGGGTGGATGGGTCAGTGCTGTTGGGTTTTGTAGTTCAGGAAACCGAAATAAAAATCTGATCAATGTATTCTCCTATTTTAGAGGCAGAACCTAAAAGTTGGAGGAGTATGAAATATGCCTTTGCCATCAGCAATTCACATGAATATTGTTTTTTTTCACCTCATGCCAGAGACCCTACCTTGAGCTATTTTTGCCATGCCATCAAAATATTACAGGGCCACAAAACGATGTAGGCAAATAATTACTTTTTGTGTGCCTTTTCCCAGTGTGCAAATATAGCTCTGATCAAAACTGGCCTGACTTCAGCCATGTGCCCCTGCTGACGGACCAAATGATGGATGACTTGTTAAGGCCGTGTTTAAAAGGGTAAAAGGAGAGTAAACTTAAATGTAATATAAAATTGTTTGCCAGCTGTGCTGAAGTGAGGGCTGCAGATGGAAAATCCTGCCTTTTGCGGCTGCAGGGAGAAGGGGAAGATGAGGGAGGGCAGGGGATGGTGAGGAAGGACAGCTGTCCCTCGGTCCGTCCCCACCAGCTGGGTTCTGCCAGAAATCCCTTGCCTTTCTAAGAACCGGGGATTGCATCCCTTTCTCAGCGTTATCCTGCAGGGCAGCACTGCCAGGAGAGGCTGCTTGATGCATTTCCAGAGGGCAAACACAAGCCCAGGGTGTTTTGGTTGGCCCTGGGGCGGGCAGAGCCGCTGTTTGCACTTCTGTGTTTGCCTTTGCTCTGGGAGCTTTTCTAGTGGTTTTCATGGGTGATGCAGGGCCACTGAAAGGGCCTTGTGTGCTCTGAAGAAAGGAGCTGAGTATGAGATGGTGCTGCTTGGAAGGGCTATAATCAGCCTTTCATGTGCTCGTGTTTGCCCAGTAGGACTTGGAAATGCCATGTATATGCTGAAGGGGAATTTCTCTTTAATCCTTTGTCCTGCAGAGGACATTTCTCATTTGGACTCGTTTAAGAGGATGGTCTGTCTGTAGAACCATGGATAAACTTTCCTCTTTCCCTTTGGTGCTGGAGTGGAGCTTCACTGGAGATGTGATGTGATAATTTGTGGATGAATAGGTAGAGCTTGTTCTTGCCCATCAACCTCCAACCATTCCCTTGTGAAAATCCTTTCTCCCAGCTCGATATCTGATGTATTTAAGTGGTCTAAAAGGGAAATGGGACCTAATATATTCCAGGAAAGGGACATATTTAACTGCTTCTGGATGAACTTCTGTTTTTGGACACTGTTAATGAGAAACCAAGAGCACAGTGAGTCTATTACTTAGCTGGAGATCAAAAGAATTTTTATATACATATGGGATAAAGGCAAAGTAGACTGAAAAATGAAGAAAGAAACAGTTTAGCTGCTGGGTCTGTGTAATTAACTGAAAGCTGGCACAGGTATTCAGTGCTAATGGAAAATGAGTGAGCAGGGCACAACTTCCTGACAAAGCTGGGCCAGTTCAAAATTACCTTAACCCCCCTACCAGCTCCACGACTGACACTTCCAGAGTGCATTTGGACTGCTGAACAGAGGTGGGTGGGTGCCAAGGCCAAAACGAACTCCTTGTTAACAGTCCCAGAGTGAAAAGCACATAACGGACTCAGAGGAAAAAGGACAAAATAGATCCTAAGGCACCGTGACCTTTTGGGATGGCTTAGTCAGATGCTTTCAGCAGTGATGAAAGGCAGGAATCTTTCCTCTTGCGGCGGCCCCAGAGACAGCTGGATAAAGCAAAATTGTTCTCAGTGCAGATTGCTGGAAGGAAAATAGTTTGTTTTCATGTATAAGGTATGCATCCTTCCTCTCAGCTGTAGGGTGGTGGCTTTCCCTGTCAGGATGGGGCAGTGTTTCTGTGGGGGTTAGCAAAAAGCATCTCCAGACCTCTGCCAGGACATGTCAGCCCTGGGGTTTGATGCCACTTTTAGAAGGAAGCTGCCAGCATTGCAGAAAGTCTGGGCTGGGGAGGAAAATGAGCGAGTAACCTGATCACTGCAATTCAGGTGTCTGGCTTTGGGTTTGCAGGCTCCTCAGGCTGAGGGAGCAGACTCCTTGCGGGATGCATTATTAAACCTGGACCTACAAGTTGTGGTGGGATTTGTGTGTATGCCATGCATATATTTTACATATACACTGTCCATTCCACTTTGACAGGAGTAAAAAAAGAAGAGAGTTGATGTGCTAACCCACTTGGAATCACACACACCCAAATAATTTTCAACCTCTGCTTCTGAAGGAAGCTGAGCACAGGCTCGTTGCCCCTCTGGCTTCAGTCATCTTCCTAGATACTGCTTTGAATATTGGCATAAAGAATTCTTGCAAGTATAGCTGGGAAAGTCTGAAATCTCTTTTTTTTTTTCCCCCTCTATGTTTATTGCTCTGAAATAATTCCAGCCTCCTGACCGCATTCGAGTCTGAGAGGCAAGAGGCAAATAACTGCTCTAATTTAGATGGGATGGCTTTGTAATCTGATGCCTGCAGAAAGGAGCTTCTCTCCTCATGCAGCAAAAAGCTGTGCGGAGATGGAGCTCCGTCCCAATTACCTGTTAAGTGTCTTTTGTCCGAGCTCATTTATTTTATCCGCAGGCATCAAAGGGAGATACAGCGCGAACGCTCGCATTCATTCCCATTTAATAGCCCATTGCTCAGGACGTCTCTGCATTAAATTAAGAAATTTGGAACATCTCCGCCCGCGGGGCTGCAGGGAATAGAGCTGGGTAGGAAGTCTGGGGAGCTGGGAGTGCAGAACAGCTCGGGAGAGTTTCTGTGGCTTTGGTGCTGGATGGGAGGGCAGCTGCGAGCCCACAGAGTGGGAAACCACAAAAAGCTGCGTCTGCTGCAGGAGGCTGCCCGAGCAGAGCGCTGGGGATGTGTGGTGGGTCTGACCCCATCACTCCCAAGGAGCTGAGAAGGAAAATGGTTTGGTTCCCTGTGTCAGAGCTATGTCCACACAGGGCTGAATTTTCTTGGTCACTGCTCAGTCCAAAGCCAAGCTGGTGAGACTGGGGCAGCTCTGGGATGCTGCTGGAATCTGGGATGCTGAGAGTGCTTCGCTCTTCTGTGAGCTCAGTGAGATGAGGTCACGTTGGCCTCTCTGAGACAGTGGAGACACACCAAGCTCCAGCAGACACTGCATTTTCCTGTTGCCTTACCAGGGATGCACAGCCCTTCCCCATCCCAGCTACAACTGCCTGAGACTGTGCAGATATGCTCAGAGTGAACACTGGATGGTTTGTAAATGTCTTGGAGAGCCTGGATGCCCTGTAGCCCTCCAGGTCCTCTGAAATGCTTGAGATCAGAAGTTGCCTTTCTTCTGGAGGAGACAGGACTTGGAAAGAGCAGCTGGTTGTGATGGTAAATGTCCAAAGAGGACAGTCTCGTGCTGGCATGTGGATGGGCTGGATGCACATTGCAAGACCTCTCCTCTCTTTGGTTTTATTCGTAGGAATGTGTGGCAATATTCTAATCCCAACGAATTATCCTCTAAGGGCTGCTCTGAATAGAGCAGCTGTCAGTAATTACACAATGAATTCAGGGCACTGGCCTTTAGAGCAAACGCTCTCCTGGGCAGCAGAGCCAGCAGAGCTTTCCTGTTTGCCTTTGTGTCATGCTGCAGCTCTCCTTTGGCTCACAGCTCTGTGATATTCGATGAGCAGTGATCTCACCCCAGCATCCTGCCCTCAGAAATGGGATTTGTCACTTCTAACGTGATGCCTGCTTCAGTGAGAGTGGAAAAAGCTTAAAAAACCTTGGGACGTTGCCACCTCTGATGTATTTAACTGGTGGACTCTCATTTATTCTGGAAGGAGAAGGGGAGCTGAGACTGAGAGCCTCAGACCCAAGTTCTTGATGAAGAGGTTGGATCAAGGATCTCCAGCTGTGGGTGGTGGAGGTAGTGGAGCTCTCACCTGGTGGGAAAGCCTGGAGATATCCCAACAGTAAGGACAATGGATGAAAAATCATCCTGAAATACATCAAAGCACTGAGTGTGTGTCAGAACTCCTGCAGGACTCAGAAATGTCATATGTTGGAGATCATGGGATCCCAGAAATGTGTGTGTCATGTTGGAGATCATGGGATCCCAGAAATGTGTGTCATGTTGGAGATCATGGGATCCCAGAAATGTGTGTCATGTTGGAGATCATGGGATCCCAGAAATGTCAGTGTCATGTTGGAGATCATGGGATCTCCAAGCTTGAATTTTAATTTTAATTTTTTAAAACATATTAGGAAACCAACTGCCAAGAATATCTTGTGGTTCAGGGTGGATGGTCTGGATGTGTTCTTGAGGTGGGTCTGTGTGTTTTCTGATGAACTGAGGGAAGCATTTCCCCAGATTCATGGCATCAGCTGGGGAAAATCATCAACCCTTCAGTGCTCTGGGCTTTCATGGCAGGGGAACATGCTGAGAAATGTGATTTTAGCACAGAAACGTGGTGGCCTCACCAGGACAGGCCAGAAATGGGGGGGTGGTCGGTACTTCAGTCTTTCTCCACTAACTGCTGACGGTTTAATCTCCTCATCCAGTGAGTTTGAGATGCAAAATTGACCTGTTCTTTTCTGTCCCCACCCTGCAGACCTGGGATGAGGAGCTGGAGAGGTCGGCACACGCCTGGGCTCAGCAGTGCATCTGGGACCATGGGCCCAGCGACCTCATCAGGTCCATTGGGCAGAACCTGGCAGTTCACTGGGGCAGGTAAGGCTTGGGGTGCCACAGGGTCATTGCAAAGGGTGATTTATGGGCCCTCCTTTAGAGAGAGACAGCTGGAAATGTTTGCTCTGGTGCTTGGTGGAGCGCTGGGGAGATGGGAGAAAAGCTGGGGGTCATTAATTGTGATTAATTGTGATTAATTGTGATCAGTGGGGTGGGTATTGTGGTAACTCCTGCAGCCACCTTCCACTGAGACTTCCCAGCACTGATTTGGGCTCCTGCATCCATCTGGATCTGGGGGTAGCACCTCTGTAACACACTTAAAGTCATTCCTCCTCCTTGAGGAGAACAGGTACAGAACTCTGAGCCCTTGCTCCTAAATCTGCTGTTTCAGGGGGTTCTGGCATCATGCAGCTGAATGCTGAAGTTTGTCAGGAGCAATGTCTGCATTCAGCTCAGAATTTGCGTTTGGATTCAGTTCAGAATTTAATTCTCTCTTGCTGTGTTTTCCATAAATATTTATCTGGCTCCTGATTTTTCTTTACTGAAAACACGTTGTAGGGTGGTTTTTTTCCAATTCCTGGGACAAGTAGTTAAACTAGAGTCATTAACCCAGTTAGGAAAACTGACACGAAGGCTTCCAAAGGGATTTTCCTCTCCATCTCAAATGAAATTTGTTTATTGTTAAGCCCCTGTTTTTAAGCTTGCTATAGGTTAAACCTGCTTTGCACAACAAACATTTTGTACTTGCTCAGGAGCCCTGAGCATTTCCCCCATTTCCTGGGTGGAAGTCCAGTTATCTTTGTTGTAAACTTGGTGGAAAGCAAAGGAAATTTGCTGGTGTGAAATTAGCTGGATGTAAAAATTTGGCCCACTTTAATTTTTGGAAAGTAGAGTGGTTAATTAATTGGAAATCAAATCAAAAGATGGTGCTGTTCTTGGCTGTCCTACAAGTGCTCAGGATGGCCAGGGGTTCCTGATGGAGGAAGATCCAATCTTGCTCCCTTTGAGGTCCCTGAGAGGAAAGAAAATTCAGATTTATCTCAGCTTTTTCAGGAACGGGCCACGACCTGATTGCCTCCATTTCCTCTCCTGTAAAATAGGATTCGGAAAGAATTTGCTTCATGACATCATGAGATGGATGTTTTTGAAATACTCCTAATGAGTGATTTTTAATGAAAAGTTGGCTGAGGGGATGAGCTCCAGTGGGTAATGATATCATTTGGATTTCTGGCAGCTGGCTTGGTGTGAGCTGTTGAAAGCAATCAGAAAGCAGTGAGTTTGGTACAGATCACTGTGTGTGAAGTGTGTATGAGTTTGTACAGGTGGTTTTGACACCATCTGTGCCCCCCAAACAGCACAAACAGCCTCAGACTGTGATATCTGAGGCAGAGATTACACACAGGGTATAAAGGGCTTGGTGCAGGGGAATATTGCTGCCAAAAAAAGGTAGGATAGGGGTGCAGAGCACAAAGTGCTCCACACCAGCTCCTGGTGGGATGTGGGTGAGGAAAAGCCCACTCACTTTCAAAGTTCTTGCAGTATTGGCTGTGAGTTAACTCCCAGATTTAGCAAATTGCCCCCTGGTAAAATAGGTACCTGGTGGCTTTTGGTTTAAGATGTTTGGCAAAGCCTAACTTGTGTTTACTTTCAAAACACAACTTCCCGCCAAACTAGAAGTTATTTTGTAGTCGAGTGGAAAAGTGAGAGGGCATTTCAGGTCAGCAGCACTTGAGGATCATGTCAAACCTATAAATAATACAGAGTCAGGTCAGGCTGTGAATCTGAGGGGAAAAAATCATAGAAACACAAAACAGTTTGGGTTGGAAGGGACCTCAAAGATCTTTCCAGCTCCAACTCCCCTGCCATGGGCAGGGACACCTTCCACTGTCCCAGGGTGCTCCAAGATCTCTCCATCCTGGCTTTGGACACTTCCAGGGATCCTGGGGAAGCCACAGCTCCTCTGGACATCTCCCCATTCTCACAGGAACTATTCCTTCCCAATATGCCATCTAACCCCTCATCTTTAACGTTTTTAAAAACCTTTTTTTTTGAGGTTTTTTTTGTTTTTATTTTGGGGGCGGGGTTATTTTTGGGGTGTTGGTTTTGTTTTTTTTTTTTAATTTGAAATCTTCTACCATCACATCCTGATTCCAGCTGCCTTTCCCCCCTCAGGTATCGATCTCCAGCCTTCCATGTGCAGTCCTGGTATGATGAGGTGAAGGATTACACCTTCCCATACCCCCACGAGTGCAACCCGTGGTGCCCAGACAGGTGCTCAGGTGCCATGTGCACCCATTACACCCAGGTAAAGCACTCCAAGGGCTCTGCACCCACGCTCCCCACATCCCCCCTGTGTCTGGAATGGGGTAATTCGCTTATTTTCAACAACCACACTTCCCTTACAGATAGTCTGGGCCACCACCAACAGGATTGGCTGTGCTGTGAATGTCTGCAAGCAGATGAATGTGTGGGGGGAGATCTGGGAGAACGCTGTCTACCTGGTCTGCAACTACTCCCCCAAGTAAGGCAGAGCAGCTGGGCTCCCTCCAGCCCTCCCAACACTGGCAGCTGCCTAAACCAGCTCTGGGGAAGAGATTTCAGGCAGTCTAGACTGCTGGTTGTGGCTTTAAATTTTTTTTTCTTTAGACAGCAGCGCTGTGCTGGTTCAAAGCTACAGAGAGCATTGCCTGGAAAACTGAATGGGAGGCTGGGGCCAGGCTGGAGCTTTGATGTCCCTGCCACGGGAAGGGAAAGGAGGAGCAGGAGATGGAGCTGGCTGCTGAGCAAGGCTTGCTCTCTGCTGTCACAGGGTGGGAAGGGATGGGGTGGTGGTGAGAGCCAAAAAAACCCTGAAATAGCTGCAGCAGTCAAGATTTCACCGGCTCGACGGTTTGATGAAATTTCAAAATGAAAATCATATTTCTTTGCCTACTGCATCCAGGAGGAGTTTACTACCTGGCAATGGCAGTTAAGATTTTCTGGTTTAATGGCTAATAGGAGAAACATTCCCACTCCAAGCCCTTGGCAATTTAAAACTTCAAAACAAAACAAAATAGGGAAATCTCTGTGTGCAAACGGAGTGGCTTGGGGAGCACCTGACTTCAGGGGATCACAGTGCAGGATAATGCAAAGGAAAAAGAAGTGTGAGGCTGCAGCTCTCTGGGTGGGTTCCCTAAGCCCCTCTCCCCATGACAGATTGAGCACATTTTGCTCCTGGTTTTGGGGGATTTACCAAACCTGCTGCTCCTGAGGGATAACAGCATCTCCCACAGAGCCCCCTCAGCAGCTGGGAGATTTACACGTCATCCATTCAGAGCTGCTGCATGGAAAAACATTTTATTTCTGCAGTTTCTGCTTAATCTCCCCTCTCTGGCACCGGTGCACATTGTCCTCATGTAGCCTTATAGGTGGAGACAGCTCAAGGAGCATAACCCAGGAGTTTATAGGCACAGCTTAACTCCAGCTCCTTCAACCTCCTCATCCCCTAAAGCCTGCAGGACAGAAGGCCAAAATGGGCAGTTGTTTCTGGGGAGTTTCATCAGCAAAATGCAGTAATCCATTGATTCATTTCTGTTCACATAAGACCCTGGTGTTGATGTTGGAATGTAATATAAAAACAATATGGCACACGATTTAAGCAAACCCCTAAAAAATGTCATTTTAGAGATGGAACAAGGAGGAACATCTTTCCTGCAAGGCTGGTTGTTTAGTCTTTATTTATTTGCTCTAGGCCAGGATGGTGTTTCTGGGTTTGGAGGCTTGGAAGGGTATCTGGGTGTCTGATGGGTGCTCATTTCTCCTGTGCTCCCAGGGGCAACTGGATTGGGGAAGCTCCGTACAAGACCGGCCGTCCCTGCTCCGAGTGCCCTCCCAGCTACGGGGGGAGCTGCCAGAACAACCTCTGCTACAAAGGTACCTGCTGGGGGCTTGGGGCTCCTCTGGGGTGGGGGGCAAGGCTGGAGGAAACCTGTGGGAGGTTCTAATTGGGACCAGCCACAGCTTCATGCCCCTCTTAATTAGCCATCCTCGATACTCCGATGTTGGGAAATGTGGGGAGTCGTCAGCCACTGAAAGCAGGAATCCCTGAGCTGCTGAAAATCTGGAGCTGGGATTCAGCAGGTTTTGCTGGGGAAAACAGGGAGTTTGGATGGGGAGAAGCAGCTCTGAGCTCCCATGGGCTTGGCCTGGGAGCTGCAGGGAGGTTTGAGCACTGGAAGGAGCGATCCCATCCTGGCGGGGTTTGCTGGGGAAGAACATTTGCTGGAATGTTCTCCAGGGCTTGGCAGAGGCATCCTGGGTGGGCAGAGCTTGGCTGCCTGCCCTGCACCTTCAGGGGCCACGAGTGGAGCCTTTGCCTCCCTCCCCACCTTTCAGGGTGGGGGATTTAAGGGATGGTTTTCAGATTTTCAGGGATGCAACATGAACCTGGCAATTCGTGTCCCTTGGAGGAGAGGAGGGGGATCCTGAAGGGTTTTTCCTGACCTGTGGAGTGTTTTTGGAAGAGAAGTCAGTAGGATAAAACAGATTATTAGGGTGAGCCCTCCAGCAGCAGCATCATCCAGGATCTCCTGGGGCCATTTCTCTCCTCCCAAGTGTTTTCCTTCCCAGAGAGCTGAGCTCTTTGAAAACAGGGAGATTCCCTGGAGACTTTCCCAAAGCTGAGGCTAATTTTGCTGCCACCATGCATTTCTCATTTTTTATCTTGTGGGGTTTGAAGGAGGACCCCAGGGTGCAGGTGGGCTGCAGCAGGGAGAAGGAGGGGGATGCCCTGATGGAATATGAGCCCTTCAGCAAATTTGAGTTTTCCTCCAGAGGGAAGAGCTCAGTGGGAAACAGAGGAAGGAATGACAGTTCTTTTTTCATTAATGAGTGAGGATTCCTTCAAATCTTTATTGTGAGGTGCTGTAAATGCTGCTTCATGTGCAGAGGAGCAGGGGAGGGGTGTCCTGGCAATAACCCTGTGCTGCCTCCAATGCGCATTTCTGATCTCCCAGCTGCTTAAAAGCAGATCCTTGTCCAACCAAACCATCCCCACTGACCATGAACCTGACTTGCCCACCAGTGGGAGCACACTGTGATTATTTTGAACCCCCTTTTCTGCCCAGATCACCGTTATGAAGATCCCATCATTGCTGAGACAGACGAGACCAACGAGGTGGAGATCCCGCAGGTGGCCGAGCAGAAGCCGGTGCAGTTCCACCTTCCAGAAAACAAACCCAGCAAAACCACCAAGCCCAAGAAAATCACCCCAGAATCCTACATGAGTAAGACACAGCCTTTCTCTTTTTCTTTCTCTTTTTCTCTTTTTCTTTCTCTTTCCTATGGGCTTTGGAGAACCTCAGTAGGAAAAGGTGTGGGAAGTGATGAGGAGGCTCAGGGACGAAGAAACTGGGAGGATGTTTGAGTGGAGGGAAGGTGATCTGTGTGAAAATTCACTGTGGGAACATTTCAGCTGCGCAGAAAGCTGCTGGAAGTGGCGAGCAAAGCTCTCAGAGCATCCCTGTGGCCTCCTCTGACTGACTCCAGCAGTCCTGATCTCAATAAAATATCAATGTACCAAAAGTCCCCTTCAATCAGTAACACATTTAGGAAATATTGGTTTTATTTCTCCTTTAAGAAATTCTACACTCAGCACTTACCCTTCTTCTCAACTTTGCTGGGGTTTATGGATTGTTTCCTCTTTATTCCTTGCTGGGGAATATTTCTGAAGTTGTTTTTGGAGCTGCTGGTGCTTCCTGAGCTGTTTTCCAACCGCTGTTAATTAAAAGACACCAATTGAGAAAACAAGGTGGGGCAAGCCGGAGGGCCCTTTTCAAGTTTATCAGCCAGCATCTGGAGAGTCTGTAATTAAAAGGAGAATGAGAGCTCTGAGTGCAGACCTCGGGCTGTAAATCAAAGCCTTCAGCTGTCAGCTGCATCTTCCCTGCTAATATTCCGCAGACACCTGTCTCAGGTGAAGGGCTAAAGAGGCACCAACTGCTCCGGGCTGCATAAAATCAGATTTTATCTTGCTGCACCAAAGACCTCCAGGAAAGATGTGTGGAGCTTGCTCATTTCTGTAGCTCAAGAGCAGGCTGAGCAATTTCCTTTTTAAAAAATGTATTTATTTGAGTTTTTTTTCTCCTCCCCAGCACAAGTCATTACCTGTGAAACCAAGATGAGAGACAAGTGCAGAGGCTCAACGTGCAACAGGTAGGGTTTTGTTGATACTTCTTGGAGTGCTGAGGGGAAAATAAATAAATATTTACTTTTTATTGCTATAGATATGTATAATAAATAATAATATATTGATAATAATATATAATATATAGCATATAATATATAATATATAATATATAATATATAATATATAATATATAATATATAATATATAATATAAATATTTAATAAATATTTACATTTTATTACTAAATATTATTCAATTCTTGCAAACATAGGATAGGTTGCAC
This sequence comes from Chlorospingus semifuscus, assembly GCA_035048045.1. NCBI lineage: Eukaryota > Metazoa > Chordata > Aves > Passeriformes > Passerellidae > Chlorospingus > Chlorospingus semifuscus. The sequence continues at coordinate 17,817,375 of JAWWMS010000028.1, forward strand.
CACATATTTTTTGTGACTCTCTAGGTAGATCTCTTTAGGAAAAACCCCAAAACCCAACAAAAAAAACCAAAAAAAACCAAAACCCCTAAATTTCTCTTAATTCAGGCTTTCAGCCAAGCCTGGCAATAAGGTGATTTGGATGATTTTACTCAGCCATGATAACCCACAGTTTCAGGTGTCCAAAATAATTTAATAAATTTCGGCAGAGTCATTTTTCGAGCCTTTTTCATGCATTCCACTGCTGCCCAAGGCAGACCAATAATTCATGGCTTGTCCCCTCCCAGCCAGTCCAGAACTTCTGGTTGAGGTTTCTGCAGAGAACAGGACAGTTTATCACTTGGAGAAAAACCAAATCCACAGAACCTAAATATTGGTCGGGCTCTTAAGGAGGGTGGAGAAACTGTTTTAAAAAAGCAGCTATTTTGCAATCTTGTTTTTAAAACAGGAGAGCTACGTGAAATGAATGGAATGACTATTAAAGTGCAATAGAGTCAAAGTCTGTTTTTCTTGAATTGTTTTTCGCCACCCTCAAAGATAAATATCTTTACTAGGTATTTGTGCCCAGCTGGCTGCTTGTACAGTAAGGGAAAGATCTTTGGAACATTTTATTATGAAAGTGTAAGTACCTTTTAATAGCTGCTGGATGTAATTTGTGGGAGGCAGTGGGAATGACAGAAATGGGAAATGCCAGCCATTCTGCTGTAATCTGGCTTTTCGTGCTCTCCGGTTGTGGGGCTGTAAAATGGTGCTAATAAAGATTATCTGTATTTTCCTCATCTTGCTGATGAAAAAAGGGACAGACTCTGGGAAGGCAAAGTGGCTCCAGATGTGATTGTGTCAGGAATTGTCCTTAATGTGGATACCCATGGAAAATGAGGGATGAGCATCAACAGGCAGCTCCTAAAAAGAACTGTTTGCTCCTGTCATCTGAACAGAAACTTTATATAAAACACTGCTAAATTCTGTAACTAAATAATATTTTGGGCTGATTTGCTTGATCTTAAATTAGTAAGATAATTTATAAATAAATCATAGCACCATTTCCCCATCAAAACTGCTTTTTGGGGTGAAGGAAGTTGGAAGATTAAAGGGTTTTTTGGGTAAAATCAGGTTTTCTTTCCCTGTTCCGACTGTTGGCGCGTGACTGCATCACCCCTGATGTGTCTTTGCCCTGGAAATTCTGTGATTGCAGACACCCAACCCCTCCAAGTGGCGTCAGCAGAAATATTTTGGGTTTGAATATTTTCTCGAGAACTGGAAATATTTCAGACTGGTCGCTCACTTCCAACACTGCTTTTCCTCTAAATTGTATTTAAATGTATGGTTTTGTTATTTAAAAAAAAAATAAAAAATCTTGCCATTCAACCAAGCAGTGCTTAAAATAATAGTAATAAAAGAATCTGTATTGGGAGAGGAAGATTTAACAACCAGATTCCAAAGGAGTGTACTCAGCTTATTTTCCACTTGGTGCTCTGGTGGTGGTTTCATTTCTCCTCTGTTTTTCACGTAGCACTTGGGCAGCGTTGCTCTGTGAATGAGATTTATTTTATTTCATTTCATTTCACATCTATTTATCTCCTGTCAGTCCTCCAGCATATGTCGTGCTGCAATCCACTATGGAATCCTGGACAACAAGGGAGGGCTGGTGGACATCACCAGGAAAGGGAGGACTCCTGCTTTTGTGAAATCCACCAGGAACGGTGTGGAGTCATTCAGGTACTGCCCTCACCAAAAACTGTTGGTATTACCTTTAAATACACCCAAATATTCAGTCATTGTTGCTCTCATGTAGACACCGTGGTCCAAATAATTCTGCTCTGCTTATTTTTTTAATAATTTTCTTTTTGTTTGTTTGTTTTACAGGAAAAGCAAACCTTCGAATGCATTCATGGTTTCTAAAGTCACAAGTAAGTTTTAAATGTTGAGGGGGAAAAATAAATATTGTTGCCGGGGTTTTATGGGGGGACTTGAAAACATCATTCCTTTCAGGGCTCCTTTTCATTTCCAGTGGTTGTGTCAAATGGTTCTGTGCCACAACCAGGCCCTGGAGTGGTGGTCTGGGGTGATCAGAACCTTAGAGTGACAGCCCACCCACCCTGGGCAATTCCACCACCACCCACCTCATTCTCCTGGGAGGAAGGTAGAGAAATAGGTGAAAATGGGCCAATTCCAGCAGCATCTCCTGCCGATGGATCATGGTGGGGTCAGGCTGCTGATAGTGAAGGGGTGGAAGTTAATCCATCCATCTTTAAAGCTTCAGTCAATTGTCCACTCTTAGAAAAACTGAAAAAAAATATAGTGGCTGATGTCCCAGTGCAGTAATGTAATGAAAAACACAATACATGTGAAATTAGTTTTTAACACTGAGTCATCACATTTCTGATGGGCATACAAATAAACACTACTCTGCTTTTTAAACAATTCCCACTTTCTGAATATCTTTGAAGAATTCCTCCAGTGCAGAACCATCCTTTTGATGAGATCCACTCGAGCCCCTTTCCTGTAGGTGTCAGGATATTTGGGCTCCACATCTGGAGCTGCAGCAAACCCAGGAGTTGTGGATCAGCTGCTTGTCTCTTCTGAAAGCTGTGCCCTTTTCAAGTCCACCTTGTATCGTGGTTGTAGGATTCCTACTGGAGAGCTGGTCAGCCCCATCCTGGGATCCTGCTGCTGGAGCAGCTTTTCTCTTGGTGCTCAAGGGTCCCACCAAATGCATTGTGTGGCTCTGACTTGTGTTTTCTGCAGCAGCCTGAGGTTTTGGGTCTAATAATTTGCCTTTCCACGTTTATCTTGGCAGCACAGACTCTGGATTGTTACACCACGGTAGCTGAGCTGTGCCACTTCAAAAAGCCAGCGAGCCACTGCCCAAGGTAACACAGATCTGTTGTGTTAAAAACCTCTGTCCTAAGGGAGGGGCAGCTTAACAGAGGTGCTGAGGGCCCTGAATTTGGGGGCTGGTGGGAGAAGAGCTGATCATACTGGTTGAACTGGAGGAGGGGTTGGGAATGGTGGGTTTCCTCCTGCCATGATGCTTTTCTTGGCATCACTGTAGAAAATTCACTTCATGTTTTTTAGATGGCTTCAGTAACATATCAGCCAGGCTGCACAATCCTGTCCCAGTACACTCCCATGTGTGAGTGTGCAACTGCTCGCTCTTTGTCTTTTTGCTTCTGCATTTGCTGGGTTTTGGATGTTTTTGGATGTGGTTTTCCTTTCCACCTTAAAACGTGGAAAAAGTTTGTTCTGGAAATTGCGCAGGAGTAAGTGACAGGGCAGGGGGGCACAAACACATGCAGAGATTTATGTGCAAAAATACAGGTAGTCCCCCTTGAAAGGGTCATAAAAGACCAACCCCTCTTCTACTGGTCCAAATCCCTCTATTTGCAGCTCTGCAGCAGCAACCAAATGTCATCTGAGGGGAGCGAGCAATCAAATTCACTGTTGTCACCTGCAGACCAGATGCAGGCACTCGAAATCTCCCAGGAATGCAGCTGGCCTTCCTGTGCAGCAGAATCAATCTGAATCCATTGTTTTCCAGGATTTACTGCCCTGCCCACTGCAAGGACGAGCCGTCGTACTGGGCGCCCGTGTTCGGCACCAACGTTTATGCAGATGTGAGTACCAACATCCTGACTGCCCTGTCCCACAGCTGGGCTCACTCTGGGCTTCAGGGGGGAAATTCAAACTCTCTTGTGGTTATTCCATGTGGGGATGGGCAAAAAGCGGTGAAAGATGGGGTCAGCAGGCTTGGGGAGCCCTTTTGGTCTCCATACACTGATTTATTCGGAAGGATTTGGATGTGTCACTCCACAGCTCCTTGAGTTGGGTTTGGTGAGCTCTTCTACTCTCCAGCACTGACTCCTTCCTAAAGAATTGGTCATGGCCATTGAGATTTGGTCATGGCCCTTAACCTCCCCAAGCCTTTGGGCTCTGGCTGTGAAATAATGGCTGTACTTGTTTAAAGGATTTTGGGATTTATAGGTGAGCACCAAAGGGTTTTTATTCCATCCTATCACACGATAGAGCTGACAGAAAAGACCTCTCTCTCCCCTTTCCTCCTCTTTCTGGGAGATGAACAGCTTCTGAGCAGCCAGGACGGAGCTCAGAGCAGTGGAAAGAAAGAAAGTGTGTGAGCTGGTTTTATGGGTTTGTTTTTCTGAGCTTTGCTCAAGGGGATGAGCAGAGACTTGATGCTAAAACTAGGCAGAATAATTTTTTTGAAATCTCTTAGTAGTAGGCCTCCAAAAACTGGTTCTCAATGTTTTTCCATTTGTGGGTGTCTGGTTATTTTGATTTTTTTCCTCATTTTCTGTTTTCCATCGGGGGCTGTGTTCAGGAATGGCAGCTCCCTGGTTGCCCTGTACCCTGTAGGATCCTGGTTTAGAAAACCTGGGGAAAGCAGCCAGCAGATTGTGGACCAACTTCAGGTCACCCTGGAGCTTTTCAGCCTGCTGAGAAAATCCATCCTGCAGGAATCATACAGTAATTTTGAGAAGCAATTCTGAAAGCAATTTCCAAAAAAAAAACCTCAAAAAAGCAACCCCACACTATTTTTAATTTTGCTCAAGACCAATTTTTTTGAAGGCAGAGCTGCACAAACAGGTTATCCTGGACTAGCTCACAGGGAAATCCACGGAGCAGCTGCCTCCCTGCAGTACCTGCCTCATGCATGCTCCCACCTGCAGGAAATGGGAAATAGTTTTGTCTTTTATACAGAGGACAAACCTCCCTCAGATCAGCCCCGAACAGGGCCTGTGATTACAGAGGAATTAGGTGAGGAGCAGCATCCCAGGCTGGCACTGCACTGACGCAAAAGGATTAGTGTCCTTTAATGAACCCATTTCCTACTCTCCCTCCTGGGTATTGTTTCAGAAACAGGGGCTTGGGAGAAAAACAAAAAGCAGCAGCAATAAAAAAGTATTTGGCCACTTCCTCGAGGGTTTGGTTAACCTTTTTTTGGACTGCTGTGCTAGCAGGGTGATGTGGAGGTGCCAGGAAAGAATTGAGGTTGGTGGCAGAGCAGGTGGGACAAAGAGTTTGAGGTGATTCTGAATGGTGCTGCAAAGGAAGAGGTGAGGATGCTCAGAATGGGAAGTGGAGAAGAGAAATAACCACACCAAGCAAGGAGAATTTGGGGAAAGGCATTTCCCAGGGAGAAAGGCCTGTGCAGGATGCTGGGAATTAACCCAAGCTCACTGCTGGGGAATAATTAAAGCAGGCAATGAGCTGGATGACACAAGTGCTGGTCTTCTGGGAGGGCTTTGGGAAGCCAACTTCATGTCCAGTGTGGCACCTTCATGGCCTTAGGGCTCCAAAATGAGTCTTCTTAAATAAACTACCTAAAAGACAATGAAGCATTTAGCCCCATTTCCAGTCTGCACTTTGCTTTAAAAAGCAGTTCAGGGACTTGCTAGTGGGGAAATTAGTAAGGCTGCGGAACAGGGACCTAGAGGAGACTTGAATTTTTGGGGTAAGTGAAAAAATGCAAGGAATATGAAATGGTAAAAGTGGACAGGCCTGGTTCTGGGATGATCATAGAGCTATGGAATGGTTTGGGTTGGAAGGGACTTCAAAGCTCATCCAGTTCCGCCCCCTGCCATGGGCAGGGACATTTTCCATAGACCAGGGTGCTCCAAGCCCTGTCCAACCTGGAGCTGTGGGAACAGCCAGAGATCTTTATGGAGGTTGTAAAAGAGCTTTTGACTTCCATGAGACTCTGCCATTTGTCACTCTGCCTGGCTCCTGGTGTGACATAATCCTGCAGAGGAAACCCATCCCCATCCCTGCCCAGGAACCCTGTGGAGAGAAAGAGAACAGCTGCCCCACATTTGAGATAAGGTTTTATCCACAGTTGTGCAGTGAGTGCTTGGAGATGGATGGATGGATGGATGGATGGATGGATGGATGGATGGATGGATGGATGGATGATGGATGGAAGGATGGCGGATGGATGGATGGATGGATGGATGGATGGCAGATGGATGGATGGAGGGATGGATGGATGGATGGCGGATGGATGGATGGATGGCGGATGGATGGATGAGGGATGGATGGCAGATGGATGGATGGATGGATGGATGGATGGATGGATGGATGGCGGATGGATGGATGGATGGATGGATGGATGGATGGA
>JAWWMS010000028.1:17855166-17865554 GCA_035048045.1 Chlorospingus semifuscus
GGGACCATTTTGGTTCATCTTGGGTTCATTTTGGGACCATTTTGGTTCATCTTGGGTTCATTTTGGGACCATTTTGGCTCATCTTGGGTTCATTTTGGGGCCATTTTGGTTCACCTTGGGTTCATTTTGGGACCATTTTGGTTCATCTCGGGTGCAGCCCTGGCTGGGCTCTTGGTGCTGCCCCAGGTGGATCCATTGTGGAGATCCTTTTAATAAATCCCTGCTTTATTCTTTAGCTCTATTCTATCTCAGCCTTCCCCAGGCACCATTTCCAGCAGCTCCTGCTGGCTCTGGGGTTGCAGGGAGGTGGCTGCTGTGCCTCAGCTGCTTTTCCAGTCTCACACGTTTGGCTCTGGGGATCAAGGGCTCCACAGCACAGGGAAGAGGCCTCTGCTCAAGGACAGAACATCTTGTTAAAATATTTTCTCTCTATAAAAATGACAGTGGCTTCTTTCAGGCTGAAGAAAAGCTAAGAACAAATTCCTCATGTGCAGCATATTTCTCTTTACGACCTGGAAAGCAGTTTATGGATTTTCTTTAGGCAGAACTGATTTATCTCACACCTCCCTCCACTCCCAGAAGAATTCTCTCTTCTCTTTTTTATTTCTTTAAACCTGGCCTTTCTACATTGCTCCTTCTAGCAGCCCAAACACTGCCTGGGCATCCTCTCCCTGCTTTGCACCCAGTCACAGAAATTAGGAGCAGTTTTGTTGTCTCCTCTGGTCCTGGTGTTGCTTTGATGATGGGGTTTAAGCAGCAAATAAAAGCCCTCCTAGATACTCCCAAACTGGATTTTAGACCTTTTTTCTCCATGTCACAAAGGACCAAATGCTTGATGAGTCCTTTCCTGCTTTTTGTTTTCCTGTGGGATGTTGCATCTCTCCATGTGTGAGTTCAGCCTGCTGTGGAGCTGCTGGAAAAATTGCTGTAGGGACAACTTACATATTAAAATTCAAAAAGAGAAGAATTCAGACAATTTCTATACTCCAAAGATAAAAAAGCTGGGAGAAAAATCCTAGACTGTGGGTCACAAATATCACTGAGCTTTCTCCTTTTGGTGTCACCTGCTGTCCCCAGCAATGGCTTTGGACCCCAGCACCTCTGCTCTCCTTTGTCCTCTCTCCTCTCCTCACATGGGATTTGCCAAAACCTTTTCCACAAAAGATTGTCAAAAGCTGGCAAAGTCCTTTTGACACAGCTGGAAAACAAAAGTTTCTTTGTTTTAATTTCTGTTTTCCAGCAAAGCTCCAACGTCCTCTTCCGCAGCAGGAAGAAATATTTTCAGTTCATTTCCCTGACAGCTGTTCTACCTTGAATATTCTCCTTTCCTTCAAATCCTCTCTTAATACCATTAACAAATCTTCCCAGTCCTGTTCTGCCCAGGAATTGTTTGTGTTTGTTTGTACATTGTTCATTTTCTTTTTTTCCTCACCTAGTTAAAGCTGTAAATTCTTCAGGGTGAAAGAAAAGAGCTACGCTTTGAGTTTCTCTTTGAAATAATTGATTTTATCTGGGTTAGATCACCAAGAAAAAGGGCAGCATTGTCTGCTCCATGCAAGTCCACATTTAGAGAAATTTTGTGTTTGAATATTTTGCATTTTAAAGCAGAGGATGGTTTAAGGACTGGATTATCTCTGCCACTCAGCTGCCCATCACTCCAGATGTTTTCTTGGCATTATTCCTTTGCAGCAAACTGTGCTCTCAATGCCCAAATGTGCTGAGACTTCTGTGGTTTGTCCCTCATCCAAGAAGCCTTTCCAAGGCACCTGAGTGAGCTGAAAATGCAGATTTGATGTTGAGTTGGCAGCAGGCTGCCCTGGGCAGGGGTGAGATCTCCATAACAGACTCACCTCTTTTCCTGCTGGTCTCCCTGGGTCTGTCACAGCTTGTTACCCAAAAGTGATGCTCCAGAGAGCTGTTATGCCTGCAGCCTCTGAGACGGGCAGAGAAAATGGTCCAAATGTGTCTGCAAAATGTGTGTGAGTGGAAGCCAGCCAGGAGTTATGGAAACAGGCAGGTGTTTATAAAATAATCATCCCTGCAGTGTCTCCTTCCCTGCAGAGATGGGGTTTGGCCATGGCACTGGTGGCTCTGTGCTTCTTTATCAGGGTCCAGGAGCTCACATCATACTAAACCTTAGAATTTGTGAAAATCTTTACATTTTCGCTGTTTTCTGTTAGCTACACTGACAGAAAATACAGTAAAAAAACCCAATACAGAAGTCCAGCAGCAATGAAAGCAAAGGTGGTGTTGGTATCTAGTTCAGCTCAGATAAATTTATTTCCTTCCAATGGTGTTCCAGGAAAAGTGGCAGCAATGACAGATATAAAGATAATTTTTGCCTATAATTATGTGATGACAATCCTCTTCTTTCCTAACATATCACTAATTTTTCAAGCCTGCTTTTCCACGCAGCTCTAGCAAGGTTTGATTATTTCCAACTGGAGGAATAAATAAAATAACAGAGAGCTGCTACACTCGATAGTGCCTCATGGCTGGTGGTCTGGCAGATGATCCATAGGAATACTTAGAGGAAAATCATCTTGGAGAGCTTTAAAAGCCTTTCTTAGAAATGGATATATGTGTGATTCCATTCTCTCCTCTGCCCCAGCCATGACAAATAAACGCCACCAGTGGCAGGAAGAGCTTTCCTGCTGAAGGGCAGCAGAAACTAACTCAAAAAAGGGATTACAGCTGAAATCTGGATTTAAAACTCTGCCTGCCCTGCCCAGGGAACAGGGCAAATGTTCTCATGGGGAGGGATGGCACAGAAAAAGAAAACCCAAAGTGTTTCCTGCCCTCATGCCAAGTTGTTCTTTCTCTCCTGGGGAAAGCTTGACCCTTTTTCCTTGGGGGATGATGTGCAACCCCATAAAGAAGCAATAGAGCCCTGATCCCTCACCCACGTCAGAGCAGACAAAGCCTTTGCTTTGTCTGTGCAGGTTTTGTCCAGCAGCAGGGGAATTAACGAGCACTGTAATTAATTTCATGTTCGAATTTTTCGAATCCGCCAACCAAGACTGTAAGTAATAAGTGCATGAGTAACTGCAGAAGAAAAGAGATACATTGTGGTGTCTGCTGCAAGCTGTATTTTTCTGGAAACAATGACTAATCCTGCTTTTCCAGCAGAGGATTTGATGTACATCCAGGCTGAGTGCATGAATCAGGGCTGACAACCAACAAACTGCAGCTCCCCTTGCTCCTGGAGCTCTGCTGTTGCTGCTGGACAGGAAGGGTGTGATTTGCTTCCTCCTGTATTCGCTGAATTTCTGCTCCTGCTGGGGAAGGGGACAGCAGAGGGCTTGGCAGGGTGGTGTCCTTGTGTCACCACCCAAAGGTGTGGCAGATGTCACCTGCACTCAGTCTGACGTGCTGGGGTGGGGCTGTGACACATCCTGGGCACCAAACCCAGGATAAGCACTGTGTTGGGGAGGTTTTTGTTATTTTCACTGTGTTGGGGAAGATTTTTCACTTTTCACTGTGTTGGGGACAATTTTGTTCTTTTCACTGTGTTGGGGAGGTTTTTGTTCTTTTCACCAACAGGACAGGACTGCTGGGAGAAGTTCCTTGAGATTTTATGGCAGAATCAGGCTCAATGTGTGGCTGAGACAATGGAAAGGTGGCAACAGCTCACTACAGGCAGCAATGATTGTTCTAACTGTTCTAACTGTTCTAACTGTTACTGGGATTGTTCCAGCTGGTTACTGGGGTTGTTCTGGCTGGTTACCAGGATTGTTCTAGCTGGTTACTGGGATTGCTCTAGTTGGTTACTAGAGTTGTTCTAGCTGGTTACAAAGATTGTTCTAGGTAGTTACTGGATTTTTCTAGCTGTTCTACCAGAATTGTTCCAGCTGGTTACTGGGATTGTTCCAGCTGGTTATTGGGATTGTTCCAACTGGTTACTGGGATTGTTCTAGCTGGTTACCAGGATTGTTCTAGTTGGTTACTAGAGTTGTTCTAGCTGGTTACTAGGATTGTTCTAGGTAGTTACTGGAATTATTCTAGCTGGTTCCTGGATTGTTCTAGCTAGTTATCAGGATTGTTTCAGCTGGTTACTGGGATTGTTTTAGCTGGTCATTGGAATTGTTCTAGCTGGTTATTGGGATTGTTCTGGCTGGTTACTGGGATTGTTCTAGCTGGTCATTGGAATTGTTCTAGCTAGTTACCAGAATTGTTCTAGCCAGTTCCTGGGATTGCCCTAGCTAGTTACCAGAATATTGATCTAGCTGGTTACTGGGATTGTTCCAGCTGCTTACTGGGATTGTTCTAGCTGGTTACTGGGATTGTTCCAGCTGGTTACTGGGATTGTTCTAGCTGGTTACTAGGATTGTTCTAGCTGGTTACCAGAATTGTTCTAGCTGGTTACTAGAAGTTCATGTACACCCACTTCACGCAATGCTTGCTTGTCTTCTTTCTATTAACAATACACAGTACTTCATTATTAAGTTTAGAACCTTCTACTATCTTGCCAAGCATATTTTTCTGCAGTTTTAAGGCTTGTCTCAGCCAAACCTAAAACTCAATCTATTGTTTCATGTCTTTGCTTGCTGTACTATTGTAACTTTTTCTACTTTCAAATTTTGCAGTTAGCTCTAATTTCTCTGCTCTTTCTGTTCCTAAAATCTACTTTTCCAACTTTCTAAAAATGTTATCTTTACTATTTTCTACCAGCACTGCCCCCATGATGTGCTGCTAGTGCTGATCACAGGAATTATGGAATTGCAATTCCAGGGAAACCATCATCCTTTATGCCTGTAATCAGTGGGTTTAAAAGGAAGGTTTAGGCTGTAGTAACAAGCCTGAAGGGTTGCTCATGCAACAGCAATCCCATCTTCTAAACAACCCCAGGAGCAGCTGTGTTTAATAGAATTAACCTTGCTCCAACAGCCTCCCCAGCTGGAAGAGTCTGAGATTACCCAGAAAAACAGAAATGAGCAGGGAAGAGGTGGGTCAGATCCAATATCTGCCCTTTCAGCACCACATTCCCCCAGGGAGCAAATGGGGGAGACTGGAGCTGCAGGAGGCTGGGCACAACCAGGAAAGACACTTGCCCAAAAACCCAGAGATTTTCACCATTGTCAATGTCAGTTCATGTGCCTTTATGTTTTCCTAAATTCTGTTTTTTCAGCGTGGTGCAAAAATTCTATCAAGGACTTTATTTTCCAGTGGTTTGTCAGTATAAAAAGTGCCGTTCCCACCCAGCCTGTTGTTCCCAGTGTAAATATGTTTTTAGGCACGGAGCAACATAATCCTACAGAGTTGCAGAGGAACTGCAAACCCTCCTGGCACTGCCTGAGGCAGCATAAAGGCTCCGTTTCCATCACCCCTATTTATGGAAAACCAAAGGCCATTTATCTCCTTGATTCCCCCGAGATTTTTCTATAGCTTAGTCAATAACCGTGAATTACTGCTTGGTTGAGTTATTTTAGGGAAAATAGGGTAGGATGGGAAGAGGATGTGCCTCAGCAAACAAGCAGTGTCTCTAGGCTGGCTCCCCAATGGGGCCATGGTGAGGCCCTCTCCCCTTCCCTAGGAATGGATATTTCACTGCAAAAATCAGACTTTCATTTAAAACTTCTCTGATTGGAAGTGAGTTTGGAGTTTGCTCTGTGGCTCCTGAAGGGATTCCATCCCCACAGCCCTAAACCTGCTGGTCCTGGGAAATGCTGGGTTGCTGCCACAGGGAATTTCATCCAGAGATGAAGGTGAAGGAATTACACATGGGGATGAGGACAGGGAGAAGATGCAGAGACCTCCCAGCCATGGTGGCTGCTCAGTGTCCCTCAGTCCTGCCAGGAACAGGCAGAACTTTCTTTCTCCTCATAGACATTATGTCATTTCAAAGGTTTTATTGAGCAATTCCAGCCATAAAGAAAACAAACAAACAAAAATCCCAACAAACAAAAAAACCTCCAAAAAACCCAAAAAAAAACCCCAAAAACAAGACCAAAAAAAAAAAAAAAAAGAATATTTAAATCTTCCTGATTGGACCAAGAGAAATTCCTGGTGGTTTCACTGGTTTGCTGGTGGTTTAACTTCAGCTGCGTACTGGCAGAGCACTGGGGGATGCATCCATGGCACTGAGACCTTTTGGGGTGTCCTGGGTGTCCCTCCAGGCGCTCCAGGATCCTCCAGGGAACACCTCGTGGTTTTATCCCTCACTGCTGCTGCTGTCACCAGATCTGCCCCTCGCCAGTGACACTTTGGCATCCCCAGAGCTGTCATTGGATTGATGTTTGCTCTGCAATTAACACCCTCCTGTTTATTTCTGCCCTCAGCGCCTCACCTCGGTTTGGAGGGAGCTTTATGTTTCTGAAGTGCTTTGGCAAAAGTGGAGTTATTTCTGGTCTTGTTTTAAAAAGAAACACTCTGAAGGGCAGATTATTTATTTATTTTATTTTATTTCTAGGAGGAGATGCCGAGGGGCGTGTAAACCGCTTTGCAAGATCATCCCAGGAAAGGAACTAAAGGAGCCAGAAATTAGGTACAATTCTTCCCTTATTATTTTTTGGTAATAATTATTTGTAGAAAATCAAGCTTCTAGATAAAATACTCTCACTTTTGAGAAGATCATATATTTTAAAATTAAGGAAAAAAGAAGGATTCTCTTCATTGGAAAGTTCTAAGAAGCAGGGAATGAAAAGAAGTTCTTGATCTATTCATTATGGAAGTTTTTCCCCTACCCCATATCTGAAGGGATGTTTTAAGTTATATGATGGCTTTGGAAGTGCAGTAATTTCTGCTGGGTTTGCTGTCAAGAAGAGCTGTCTACTCTCCCTGTAGCTTCTCTAATTAGGCTATAAGTTTGCAAGAAAGGACACCAGTCTCAGATTTTCCTGCTCCATTGGATGATTTCCCATTTTATCAGGGCACTGGGGAGCTCTTGGGAGCTTTTTTCCTATTTTTGCTGTCCCCACTGCAAGTTTGGCATCTTAATGAAATCATGCTGCCAGATTCATCTTTTTTTCATTTGATCTCTTCTCACTCAGTAGCTCAGTGAGTTGTTTCAGCTTTAGGATATCTGAAATCTTTATGGCAATTGTTTTGTTAAACATGCCCTGAGTTAAAAAGAGTGACATGATTTGGGACAATTCTTTGTTTCCATAGCACCAAACTGGGTTTGTAGGGGATTCACCAAGAGGAATTGTGTGCTGGTCAGAGGTGACGTGATATTTGGTTGGACAGAAACACTTTAATTGCTTTTTTGAAGGCACAAATGTGGATCATTCCCTAGGGAAATTATCTGTAAATAGGAAATCTATCGTGCCTTGAAGGTTTTGTCATTTTAGAGATGTTTGTAATTGAAAGCAGATAAACTGAAATCTACCTCTTGTATCTAACACAAAAGAAGTAGAAATCATCTCCCTGAGTACAATTACTGATGTAATTATAATAAATATTAATCCCATTATAATGCCCCTTGCTCAAGCTCTTACACTGGCTTGGAGCCTTTGCCCTCCAGCTCTCCCTTCCACAGAATTTCCCAGATTTATTAAACTATTCCCATGTGTTCCAGGGCAATAACTGAGGCTTTGGAACTTATTTTGGGCATCTGCTTTTTGCATGGATCTTCCTTGGTGACTCTGTGGCTGCTGGATGTCACTGCTGTCCTTGTGAGGAGCAGAGGGCAAGGTTAATCAGCCCCAACTCTAATGGAAACTAAAACCAAAGGACAGGAACAAAGTTTGTTCCTTTTAAAAATGGGGTTAAATTGCTGGTCTGGTCAGGGAGGAACTGGAAGAAAGTCATTTGTGCCAATGTTGGCTCCTGGAAGATGCAGCAGACAGAAGGAGATTCATGTTTTAAACCCAAGAAACCCAAGACTTGTGTGCTGTGATAAAATCCCAAGCAGGTCATAAACGTGCACCAATCCATTTTAGCAGAGCCTAAAGAGCTCTGAGGGTTTTTTCCTGCTGCTCTGAGCAGTGTTAACAATCTGCTGCGGTGCCTCAGCCCCAGAGGCAGAAAGAAGAAATCCTGGCAATAAAAACTCCTCCAGTAACACCTTCACTGCTGGCACCGCTCATGGGGCTACATGAAAGCAGCTGCCTCTCACATTGCAGAGCACACATCTCCCAGGCACTTCTAGCACATGGAAACCACAAAATAAGAAAAGAAATAAAAAAAAAAAAAAAAGGCACAAATCAGGGCTGAAGCATGACATTTCCACCTCCACATACAGGAAATAAGAATGGTTCAGTAGTGCTGGCAAGAAAGGGACTGAGCTCAGCTTTATCTTCTTGGGAAAGCAATAAACACCCATCTTTGAGCAGAGCTGGAGGTCACCCCCTCCTTCCTGCACACCCACTGGGCTTCTCTTGATCCTGCCATCCACGGAGGAGCTGGAATAACAAGGATGTCCTGCAGGAGATTGCTGAGGCACGGGACTGGATTTGTCCAGAGCACAGCAAATAGAGCCACTCTGTGCTCCAAAATGCTCCTTGAACTTCCAAAAATTCCAGAATAAGGGAATAGAGGTGGTCTGCTAGATGGGCAGACCTTCCTGCACACCATTTGTGGTTCTCTTGATCCTGCCTCCTGCCATCCCATGGAGGAGCTGGAATAACAAGGATGTCCTGCAGGAGATTGCTGAGCCATGGGACTGGTTTTGTCCACAGCACAGAAAAAAGAGCCACTCTCTGCTCCAAAGAGCTCCTTAAGCTTCCAAAGAAAATTCCAGAATAAAGAGTAGAGCTGTTCTGCTAGATGGGCAGATGCACATCCACTGTGGTTTTCTTGATCCTGCCATCTCATGGAGGAGTTGGAATAACAAGAATGTCCTGCATAGAATGGGAGATTGCTGAGGCAGGGACTGGTTTTGTCCACAGCACAGCAAAAAGAGCCACTCTGTGCTCCAAAAAGCTTCTTGAACTTCCAAAAATTCCAGAATAAAGGAATAGAGGTGTTCTGCTAGATGGGCTCCAAGCACAGTTAGGGCAATGGAAGGGGAAGGTTTTCATGGAGAATTTTGTTTTTCTACAGCTGGAAGAGGGAAGGCTCCCTGCAGGGCATGGGCAGAATTTTGCTTGCTGCTTCAAATTTTCGTAATTCATAAATCATGGAATGATTTGGGTTGTAAGGGACCTTAAAGGTCATCTGCCTTCAACCTTCATATTGCCTTCATGTTTCATATTTCATATATGAATAAATAAAGAGCAGGTCTAGAGCTGAGTTTTTGTTGTGGCATTCAAGTTACCAGGGTCCCAAGAGCTCAGATTTCAGCCTTAAATTTCATTGCTAAAAGGAAATATTCAGTGCAAGCTGTGGTAATACTGGCTTGGGATATGTGGATCTTTCAGAAGGGACCTCACCTACTAGAAATGCTCCTGCCTTTCCAACTCTCCTTCTCTTTGCCATCCCTGGAAGAAACTTGTGAGTAAATCTGGTCCTATGTTTTCATTCCTGGAAGACAGAAATCTTGGAGAAATGTCTTCCTTTGCTCCTCAAAGGGCTGTGGTAGAGAGCAGGAATTGTGGTGTGTGTTTTGTGGCTGGGAATGGCAGAAGGGGGCACCTCTCTGGAGACAGAAATCCCAAAATCCCAGGTTTCCTTCTGCTGAATCCAGAGATGCCGTGTGGGATGGGATCGTGGGTTTGCTGTTCAACAGGGCTGGTTAACAGCAGTTCAGATTTCAGGAAAGGCAAGGCAAGAAATTCCTTCTCCTCATTGTTTGCTCTCCAGGATGGAATCCAGTGGCTGAGTGTCCTGCCCAACTCCATGGGCAGCTTGCATCCTGGATGTCTTGAAACAGATGACCTGGAACAGACAGAACTTGGCTTTTTCCTCCTGCAGCTGTGAGGGACAGGAACACTGATATCCATTGTTATTGACTGGAATTCACACCCTTTCTGAATTAGCTCCTCCAGGTTGATTCCTAACTTTGAACAGGCTTAGCTTGATGCTGCCATTCCCAAGTGCTGCTCAAAGGTGGAATAACTCCAGGGGTGCCATTCCATGAGCTATCCAAACCCCTGCATACACCAGAGACCTGATGGGACTTGTGGGAATATCTTGTTCCTTCAAGAAGAAGAGCCATGGCAGTGTGACTCTGGTGGTGACATCTGAGTGCAGTTTAACTCCCTGAGCTAATGAGCAACACAAATTCCTCATTCAGGTCTCACCCTCAGCATCTTCCTGCCCAGTCCTGTGATGGTGTTCACAGGGGTCTCAGTTGAGGGAAGAGATGAGGATCTGACTCCATGTTTCAGATCTTGATTTATTATTTTATGATATAGATTACATTAAAACTATACTAAAAGAATAGAAGAAAGGATTTCATCAGAAGACTAGCTAAGAATAGAATCAGAAAGGATGATAACAAAGGCTCTGTCTCAGACTCTCTGTCTGAGCCAGCTGACTGTGATTGGCCATTAATTAGAAACAACCAC
>JAWWMS010000028.1:17874412-17892089 GCA_035048045.1 Chlorospingus semifuscus
CTGGAATGGGACAATGAACTGCAAGGTGCAAATGGAGCAGAACTGATCCAAGGGAGAGACCCCGGGAGCGCTCGTGCGTTTTGGGGCCATTTTGGTTCATCCTGGGTTCATTTTGGGACCATTTTTGTTCATCTTGGGTTCATTTTGGGACCATTTTTGTTCATCTTGGGTTCATTTTGGGACCATTTTGGGACCATTTTGGTTCATCTTGGGTGCAGCTCTGGCTGGGCTCTTCTGTTGCCCAAGACTCTTCTTTTAATACATCCCTGCTTTATTCTGTAGCTCTGCCCAGCCTCTGTTCTAGCTCAGCCTTCCCAAGGCATCAGCCTGGCTCAGGTATTCCCTGGGGAGAGCTCTGGGGGCTCTCTGGCTGCTCCTGGATGCTTCTTCCACTGAGCAAAGCTCTTGGTGATCCCCCTGACAAAGCTCAAAGCTCCCCCTGCTCTCTGCATTCCCAGCACATCCACTTCCATCTCTCCAGCCACTGGATTTTCCCTCTGAGGACTTCATTTTTCTTTGGAGTGTCACTCCAGCAGGCATTAATTAAGCCTGAATGGCTTTTGAAGATGTTCCCCAGAGCTGAGGGCTGCTGAGCATTCAGCAGGGGAAGATTTAGGGAGCTCTGTTAGTCCTGGACAAGCAGATTCCTGTTTTGTATTTGAAATAGATCTGCACCCTCTTGGTTAACAAAATATTATGCTCAGGGTAACTACCTGAGCCACCTCGCCAAGCCAAAGAGCCCTAGGAGGCTTCCAGAAAAGCCAATATTAAATCCAGAGACATCAACATTAGTGAAGTAGGACTAAATTATCTCCAGCTGGTGCTGGCTCTTGCCTGAGGCTCTGAAATAAGTAGCTCCCTGGAAAAGAAGGAGAGATGAAGGCTGTGCTAACAAGGAGCAGAACCAGGCTTGGAGCTCGGGTCACGTTCTGTTTCCAGCCCTATCAAGTCCAGTCAGTGGCAATTTTTCACCTCCCATCATTCGTGCACCATCCACTCCATCAAAGTCAAATTCCTCTGGCAGTGAGAAGGATCCAGCTCCACTCTTGGAGCACTGGAGATTGGGCTGTCTCTGCTTCAAAGGTGAGAAGCAGAGATCCCTTGAAACTTCTATTTTTCTTCATTCAGTTAACTTTTTGTAACTGTTAATTGCATGTTAAACATGATCAGAACTCATTACCAAGGGCTTCTCTCTTCA
Source organism: Chlorospingus semifuscus (assembly GCA_035048045.1). NCBI lineage: Eukaryota > Metazoa > Chordata > Aves > Passeriformes > Passerellidae > Chlorospingus > Chlorospingus semifuscus. Next base: position 17,875,611 of record JAWWMS010000028.1, read on the forward strand.
CTGAGCACCACCTTTGAGTGCAAGCCTTGAAATAATTGGGGAAAATGATGGGTGAACATCAACCATTACTCTGTGCTGAATGTGACTCAGGATAGCAATGTGTGAGCAAGCTAAAAATCAGCACAAACAAGTGAGCAACTTAAAAATCAGCACAAACATCACCTGGATATTCAGGAGCCTTCACTGTGTGTTCCTGATCACTTCCTATGACAAAAGGGGTCTTAGAAGGAACAGGAATTTCAGACATGAATTATTTACTGCTGTGATTGGTTGGGAAGCTCTGCTCTCACATGTACCATATTATTATTTTTAATTAACATCTCCACATTCTCTGGAAAACCCTATTGCCATGTCAATCTCTATATCTAAGCTATACTGAAAATACTAATTTAAAGTACTCTAGCTCTGTACCTAGAGCTGCAGAATCAGAATGGTTTGGGTTGGAAAGGACCTTAAAAATCCTCTTGTTCCAATCCACCTTCCACTATCCCAGGTTGCTTCAAGCCCCAATGTCCAACCTGGCCTTGGACACTTCCAGGGATCCAGGGGCAGCCCCAGGTGCTCTGGGCAAGAAGGAGATGGGTATTTGTGTGAGTGTGGCACCTGTGCAGCACTTTGGGCCATGTTGTTGGGCAGAGATGGATATAATGAGGCATGGAAAACATAAATTCAGCTGGCTGGGAGCACGGGGGGTGGGTAATTATCCCTGTGGGAGCACCGCAGGTGGATTAGTTACTGGGCTGCCTCTGCAATAAGCAATTAAGGGAAAACATCTGTTTCACATCTCCCATTCCTCCTTTTCCAGGATACTCCTCCAGTTTGTCTCTCCCTGATGCTGCAGCCTGGGGACAAGTGATTTCTGCAAGGAGGCTGTGCAAACACCGTGTGTGGAAAGCAGGGCAGGAGGTGGCCAGGAGCGACAGGAACATCCAGAACCCACTCCTGACTCCCTCGTTTGCGCTTTCTGTTGGGCTCTGCCCTGTTCCATTCCAGGGGGAAGCTGTTTCCAGGCTCTGGAGGTGCAGAAAATAAACGCAGGAGCAGCTCTGCTGGGTGAGCCAGCATCTCTGCTGCCATCTGCAGTAAGAGGAAAGCCTGAGCATCCAATCTACTGCTTGACCAAGGTTCTTAAAGCGGGTTTTGTTCAATTAACAAAGCCAAGCTGATATCTGGTGCTCAGAGTTTTGGGAAAGCTCTGCTTGCACCAGGAAAGGTTTCCATGCTCACCAGGGTGTCCACGGCTGATGCTTATTGCGTATTGTGATGCTGAAAATTGGGAATAAATGAAGCAAAAAGGTTTTTGTGTTACCAGCAGGATTTCTTGATGATCTGGGTGGGTTTAACTGGGAGAGGTTCTGTTCAGAATGATGATAAATCCAGAATAACCCTGCTTTAGGTGAGCTGGTTTCAGTGCTGCTGCTGTAGCATAGAAGAAAGAGAAGGGATTTCCCCCCTAAATTGTGGGTATTTCTTACTGGGATAAGTTATCCAGTAGTTAAATCTAGTTATCTACAGATTATCACAATGTCTATGGATTTGCCCATTAAGATAACATAGAAAAATAACTTTTGAAGCATTTTTGTGGATTTCATTATGTATCCATAATAATTTCTCTATTTATTAATAATAAATTATCCATAATTTATCCATCTTGCCTAAACAAGTACTGCTTTCTCTGAAAGCCCCTTATCCTTATTGCTCTTGTCTGGGATTTATTTTTCAGGTAAGGATTAGATTAAATTTCTACAAAAATATTTAATACACTTGATCAGCAGTGTGGGGTTTAGCAGTGCATTGGTGTGTCACCTGCTGTGCACATGGCAAATGTTGGTTTTTTTCTTAATCTCTTGATCTAAACTCATGAATGTGCAACTGGAACATACATTTGGGGAAGAAATGTATGAATTTAGAATGACGTGAAAACACGTTTAATTTAAAGTACAATGGAATTGTTTCTTGGCTTGAAGTGCTTAAGCAATATTAGGAACTTTTGCCTAATCTCTGTTTCACAGATTAGAATACAAATATTTCCAGTGCAACCAGAATTTATTAAAGCAGGCTATTACCTAGGCAAATGTGCCTTTGGATGTGTTTCTATCTCCTGGAAAAAAAAAAAAAGAATGTAATTAGCATTGCATAATCTTCTAGAGAGAAAAATGGGCCAGAACCTAAGTGCATAAAGAGAATATTGCAACTGTGGAGTGTAAATTGCTTGTGGCTGCCAGGCTGGTTGTGATTCCTGGGGGCCAATGCCAGTTAGAAAGTCCTGACTGGAAGAAAGCAGCAAGGCTGGAGATGGCCAGCAGAAAGATGAGATGAGCTGTTGTATAAAATTGGGAAAACAGAGTTCCAGGGTGACAGGCAATTTGTTTTATATATGCCTTGTATACCCATCAATGAAATTCAGGGCAAAAAGAAATTGTTCCAGTCCTTGGTGATGGCGTTTCTGAGTTCATGGAGGCTCCATTGGCTCATGAGATGTTGCTGAATAATTTTCAGTGGTTGTTCCATTCTTTCTCATTTTTGTGCTGAAATCAGTTCTGTGATCAGTTCAGCTCCTTGTTAAATGAAACATTTAGCTGGTTAAACTCAATTAATGAGTGAGGTCAGATCTGGGTGGTTCTCACAATGCAGTGATTTTATTTGGTGGGGAAGATGAGATGTGCACATGGGACTGAGCTGGTCTGGTTTCCCTTTTCCTTCTCCTCCTCACCTCTTGTCTGCTGCAGTAGTTATGTGCAGGGATGTTTATTGCAGAATTCCTGAGCAGTACCTGGACTGGGAGCTCCCATGCCCTAAGTGCTGCTGAAGCATAAATAAGAGCAATAAAAAAAAAGTTCATGGTGAAATTGTTCCAGCCCTTGGTGAGTTCATGGAGGCTCCATTGGCTCATGAGATGTTGCTGAATAATTTTCAGTGATTGTTCCATTCTTTCTTGTTTTCATGCTGAAATCAGTTGTGTGATCAGTTCAGCTCCTTGTTAATTAAAACAATTAGCTGGTAAAACTCAATTAATGAGTGAGGTCAGATCTGGGTGATTCTCACAATGCAGTGACTTTATTTGGTGGGGAAGATGAGATGTGCACATGGGACTGAGCTGCTCTGGTTTCCCTTCTCCTCCTCACCTCTTGTCTGCTGCAGTTGTTATCAGCAGGGATGTTTCTTTATTCTGAGCAGCTCCTGGGCTGGGAGCTCCCATCCCCTAAGTGCTACTGAAGCATAAATAAGAGCAATAAAAAAAAAATTAATGGTGAAATTTTTCCAGTCCTTGGTGAGTTCATGGAGACTCCATTGGCTCATGAGATTTATTGAAAATTATTCAGCAACTTACTCCATTCTTTCTCACTTTCACGGTGAAATCAGTTCTGTGGATCAGCCCCCTTTTAATTAAAACAATTAGCTGGTTAAACTCCATGCAGCGAGGTCAGATCTGGGTGATTCTCACAATGCAGTGACTTTATTTGGTGGGGAAGATGAGATGTGCACATGGGACAGAGCTGCTCTGGTTTCCCTTTTCCTTTTCCTTCTCACCTCTTGTCACTGCAGTTGTTATCAGCAGGGATGTTTCTTTTTTCTGATCAACACCTGGGCTGGGAGCTCCCATCCCTTAAGTGCTGCTGAAGTATAAATAAGAGGAACAAAGAGCCTTTTCTCTCTGCTAGTAATTCATTGGTGTTTTTATGCAGAATTCTGGCCTGGAGCAAAATGTAATTGGCAGGCAGGGGAGGCCACAGTGACCTGTTCCAGCAAGGGACCATGGAATAACAACCCCATGTAATGCTCTAAACATCACTGAAATCAGAAATGAAGCTTGGCTTGGAGAGCTCCTCCACAATTTAAGATTCTTTTTCCTGAAATATCTGGGGGAGAAAACCCCAATCCAGACAGGGATTAGGTTATTCCATGTGGAATAATAGCTGTTGTAAATAGGTTTATAGTGTAAAAATGCAGATCTGATATGTCCCCTCCTTGATCCTGTGACATATACCATACATTTGGGCTCACCAGATTTGCTAAAAACTCTGCCCTGAGGGAATTTTGACACTGGCAATTCATGAATGAAAGAAAATACAGAGGAGTGTATAATTTGCTGGTTAACTCCAATTTCTAAATGATTCATTTGATGGCACATATTCCTGAAGATATGAAATGGTCCTAATTAAAGGCAGATGTGCAAAATATAGCCTATAGGATGGATATAGGGAAAGCATACTTTTCCATGTGAGTGGCAAAGCCCTCAAAGCCACAAATACCTCTCCACTGTGGCAGCCTCAAAAATGCATCCACAAATATTATTCATCTCAGTGGTCTGCAAAGATTTATCGGGGGTTACAGCTTCCTGAAAATATCTGTGAGGCTCAGGGGTTTGGAGATGTGTGTTTGGCACTTGGCAAGCAGTCACTTGCTTCTGCCACACCCACTAAGAGGGCAGCAATTATGAGTAAGACAGTCTGGGAGAGACTGAAGTGTTCAAAAATGGATATTATGGGGAAAATATAGCTGGATGTTTACAGTAATTTCTTCAATTTAGAGTCATGAAAAGCATCTTTCCACACGTCAGTATGTCTGTGCACCGGGGGGAGAATTTTTTAGAAAGGAGAATCTGTCTGAATTTGCCCCAAATACTTTAAAAATAACTTGTCATTTTGGATTATGAAGGATGGTTTGGGTTGGAAGGGATTTTAAGGATGATCCCATTCCCTCCCCAGCCACGTCCAGGGACACCTTCCACCATCCCAGGGTGCTCCAAGCCCTGTCCAGCCTGGCCTTGGGCACTGCCAGGGATCCAGGGGCAGCCACAGCTGCTCTGGGCACCCACTCTGGGCTTCTCCACCTTCATAAGGAAGATTTTTTTCCTAATATCCCATCTAAACCTAAAGTTTTGCAGTTTAAAGCCATCACTCCCTTGTTCTATCACAAAATTCCCTCTCCAACAGATGCACACATAATCCTGAAACTCCAGAGATAAAATGGGGATTGGTCCTGTGCCTCAGTTCTTTAGAACAACTTAATGGCCTTGGAATTGAACTCAATGATTCTTGTCCCTTCCAACTCAGGATATTCTATAATTCTGTGATCTTTTCTGGCAGATTTTCTCATTTTTCTTCTTGATTTTCCTCCTTTGATGCTATTATAACTCATAGATGTTTACTCCAAAGCCCCCTCAATTTCAACACAACAAACATTTCGGATAATCCATCATTTAAAAAATAAAATCAATATTTATTTAGGTTTGTGCCTGTTTCAGCTTTCCAACTCCCTGCAGAAATGGAAATTTTTTCTCCAGAACACTTAAAATGTTGGTTGAGGACTTCTCCCTTTTACCCTGATGCTGAGCTCCAACAAAATGTTTGTGTGTGTGAATGAGCTGCAAGGTCAGATGTGAAAATATGTAATGGATTGTTGCAGATAAAATGGATTTAACCTTTGGGTTTTGTCTTGGCTTTTTTTGAGTGGTCTATCTTCTCTCTGAAATTTTTATATTTGCACTTAGTTTACTTAGCAGGCAACACTGAAAGGAGTATTTTGGAGGAATTCCATCTTTGTCCTGAATTATTAACTTGTCTGAACAATGGCAAAAATAGGAAATCTGGGGGACAGAAACAGAAATCAAAACTACACCCAGAAATCAAAACCACCCAAGAAATGCTGCCTCATTTCCCTGGAAGGAACGTTGTTCAATTTACTGTAAATCTGCTGATGATTCTGTGATCACAGTCAAAGGTCAGCCCACTCTTGGTGATTCTCTGAAATACAATCTCTTGGTTCATCTCATAAAAAAAACACAGCGTGAAGACACTGAGGAGAATGGTTTACAAAAAAAAAACCAAACAACCTTACAACCGGAAAAGGTGAATTTTGGTGACATTTGAATCTTCACTGTGAGCAAACTGGATCCAGATTCCAGCACAGAAATCTTAAAATGCAAAAGAAGAACAAGGGAAAAGGTAAATGCTTTTAAACCCAAAACTAGGAATCTGTAAGACACAAGTCAAAACCCAAGTCCTGGGTTAATTTTTGGGAATGTGGGATATTACAGATCAGAATAAATGAATATAGCTTAAAAATGGTGCTTTATGTGCTAGGAAAGGACTTGTAACCTAACAAAGGCATTCCCTAAAATAGAAAGCACAGCACCAACATAAAACACTCATCATGTTTTCAGTGCAAGGCAAGGATTTGCACTCCTAACCTCCCACGTTGGAGCTGGGGCTTGAATGGCATTTCTGTTCTCTCCTCAGCTGAGCTAATGACAGAGCTGAAGCGTCAACACCGAAATCGCTCGGGGTGGCAGGAATGGTGCTCACAGGGACATGGGAGTCACAGCAAATACTCTCCTCAAGGCTGCTCACTCCTGACTAAACTGTGTTTGCAGCAGGAAAAGCCAAATTCTTGCCCAGAGGCAGCGCAGTGCTCCAGAGGAGTCCCATGCCTACTCCAGCTACACCGGTGAGGTAATGCTCTGCTCTCCCTGGCTCCTCTCTCCTCTCCTGCTGCCAGCCCTGTCTCAGCCTGGGATATTTGCTATTTATTTGTTATGTGTTTGTTATTCTTTATTTATTATATATTTTATTTATTAGCTGTTTGCTATTTCCTGCTTATTTATTTATTTGCAGTTTGCTATTTTCTTAAATCAAGGGCCGACACCACCCATGGTGGAGGAATCCAACCCAATTCCTGATGGCTCCGTGTGTCATTTTCATTCTTGGCAGGGAGAGTTTATCTTCTGTGACTTCACCTTCCATAAAATTTGAGTGGAAGTCACCTCAGCTGCCCGTGAGCTCCGTGGAGGGAGGTTGGCAGTGCTGTGCAGTTCCTCTGAGGTCCCTTGGACACCTGAGTTTGGGATGAATCACCCTCTGGAGAGGAAACGGCCTCAAGCTGAGCCAGGGGAGGCTGAGATTGGATAGTAGGAAAAATTTCTTCATGGAAAGGGTTATCAAGTGTTGGGGCTGGCTGCCCAGGGAATGGTGAAGTCACCATCCCTGCAGAGATTTAAAAACGTGTGGATGTGGCATGTGGGGTAGTGGTGGGCTTGGCAGTGCTGGGGAATGGGTGGTCTTGGAGGTCCTTTCCAATCTTAATAATCCTGTGACATGCCAGTTTTTCTTCAGGGCTTGCAGAGATACTGATTTTTTCCAGTCCATCTGTGAAATCTTAGTTTGGGATGGTGAAAATCAGGGTGACTGAGTGATGGGGCTCTCTGATGCAACCTCATGGTTCTCTGACTGACAAAATCCCGACGAACACGTGGAAACCACTCATCCCGAGGGCAGTGAGGGGGAAAAAATGGAAGTTTGATTATTTTATGATTTCTTCCCCACGTTTTGGTTCTCTGGACAGCATATTCCAAAGCTGTGTTTTCCAGTTTCCGTTCAGTGTTGGATAGATCAACAGTTTGGAGGAATTCGGGATGGATTGTTCCAAGATAGAGCAGAGCTCAGCCCAGACTCTCGCAGTTATTTGAGTTTGGATTTTCCCATGTAAGCCCAGCCTAGGAAAAGCTTGCTACCTTTGTAGGAAATAATTGGAAAAAGAACATTTCCCTGCCTTAGAGTGAAACACTGCTAAAATCTCACCTGTGGAACACAATATAAATTCATTAAAGGAAGTCCTGTCTTAATTTTGGTGAGTGAGGTGGAGTTTCACAAATAAGTTGATGTTTTCATGAGTTGATTGTGGTAGACATGATCTCTATTGAAGCTCTTAAATTTTCAGACAGAGGATGATGTTCCCACAAATTTGTCAGTTTTGTTACCTGGGACATAACTTTAATTTTAGTTTTAAAATGTTGCCAAGGGTCCCAAACTTGAGTCAGAAACTGATACCCTGCGTAACATTTGCAAACAAATATAAGAACCAAAATGTTTTGTTTCTGCCCTTTCAGTACTTTTAATTTTGTTCATTATTAAATATTTTAATTGCCTTCCCTTTGGTGAACTTCAAAGTTCAATTACAAAGGAAACCAACAATTTTTTTTCCACAAAAAAAAGCATTAAATGAAACTTGTTCCTGTTTTTCCATAATTTCAAGTGTTGATCAGCTGATCTCTTTCCAGAAAGGAAAAGAAGTCCTCTGAAATATCCTCAAGGAATACCCACTGATAGAAGTATTTGTTAATGTGAGGAAAAATATTATTATTTTTTTCAAAAATATTGCAGGCATTTCTTATTTCTGAGAATTTACTCCTGCTTATGGAAAACAAAGAAGAGAAATTCCAACTGGTGCATGGAGGCATCAGGTGTTGGCTATGAAGCTTTTGCCAGGCAGGGACAGGTTTTTAAAAGGTCTTGGACCCCACATAACGGAAATGAGATTTTAATCAGATTTCACTCAGGTGTCCAAAAAAGGGGATTTATTTCTAAATCACCAGTGACCTGTGGCTACTTCTTTGCAAATCCAGTTGTAATTCCCAGTGGGAGCTCCTGTTTCTCAACAGGGCTGAAATTCAGGCTCTTCCCATTTGGAAACCAAAGGGAGCCCTTTGTGCTTCTGAAATTCCGGCCCTGGCCAAGTGCTCTGCAGCCAAGAACAAAAGTTAAGTGAACTCAGAAAGAACAAGTCATCAGCCTGACCTTTGGTCATCAGAAGAATGTAAAACATCTTGGAGTTACTCCCCAAATCCAAGTCAGGTTTCATCTGTGCTGAACATTTGGTGCAATAAGTGGGAATTTCACAAATTTCACCAATTAGCCAGCCTGAAGTCACTGCTGGCAGGGGGGTCTCTGGGTGATTTGTACTTGACAGTGTGTAAAGACCAGAATCTATCATTCCAACCTGGTGGGAAGAGATTTTAAGGGGTTTTTTAGCTTGGTTTGGGTTTGTTCTTTTGTTGTTGTGGGGTTTTTTGGGGGGGTGTCGTGGTTTGGAGTTTTTATTTTTTCTTGGTTTGTTTTGTTCTTTTTCTTGTTTGTTTAAATTGTTGTAAAGGATTTTTTCCAGCACAGTGACTGGAGCTTGCAAAAGTTTCTATTTACTCCAAAGGGTTGTTATGTAAGAGCTAACCTCATTGTTCTAAAGCAAAATGAGTAAATGATAAATGAATGTGTTTGGCAGCAGCAAAGCCAAATAAGTTTGTCTGGAGAGAAAGGAGGTGAAGGCCCTGATATTTTTTTGGTTTTTTTTTCCTCTCCATCCTCCTGCATGATGGGTGATGCTTTCCCATGTCCATCAGGTCATTGTCCATCATTGGACTTCAGAAATTTCCTAAATTATTTTAATTTATGAATAATCACTACACAGACAGAATCTTTTTGGGAGGTAACAGCTGGCAGAACAAGGAGACCCTCACAGTGGAGGCCACAACATGTAGAAAAGCAATGTTCATTGTAAAAACAAATACCTGAAAATTGAAAGAAACATTTTGCTGTTTAGTGCATGACAAATATCAAACTGCACCCAGGAAAGGAGGGAGCTGATTTAATAACATCTGCTCTAGATAACTTTGAAATGTCTGCCATGGTAATTACATGTTAAGAATATGATTTCACACTGCTTATAATGTCAGAAGCACGCTGTTTCTAATTATACATTACCCAGAAAAGGGCCTTGCTGCCTTCTGTCTTTAAATTATTGTTTTTATCCTGACACCACCTGTCCAGGTAGGGAATATTATGTCTAATGTTGCCTCTGAGAACCACCTGATCAGTGATGGATTTATGCTCACTGCATAAAAACCCTTTTCCTGAACCCTGCAAGTTCACAAAAATATAATTATTGCTGTATTTCAGACAGAGGAAATTTCACAACAATGGTAGGGGATTCTCAGTGGCTTTCTATGAATAAAAGAAGAAAGCTTCTGTTCCAAAAATCCATTTATTGACTTCTGCCTCATCATTTTGCATACCTACAAGTCTTTCATTAAGTTTCAGTCTCTCAGACACCTCTCCCCATATGCAGCACTGAGTTCCTTTCCATTAAAATCAGCCTCCAGAGATGGATGTGCAGCTTCCATGGACTGCAAACATCTTCCCCCATCACTTACCTCGCCAAAGAAATGTTATTTCTGACGCCCTGCCCACAGTACTTTGTGTTCTCTCTTAATCAATCAAAGTGTCCTTATCTTTGCTGCACTTCATCTTGTCTAACAAGTGTTCCCAAGAGCACCTGAGTTTTATTTCTAGGAATAAATGTGTTGTCTTATTGGTTCCATGTGTTCTTCAGAGCCTGCCCTGTGCCCTCACACAGGAGGATACACATTGATTCATTCCCAGAGCTCGAACTTTGAATGCTCATTTTATTTTTATTTAACTTAACTCTGGTTCTTTCTCCCTTCTCCCCTTTCCCCTGCCCCCTCCAGCTATATCCAGCCTCAGAGTCAAAGCAGGAGTCAATGGAAAACACATTGAAAAGAGGATTGTGTCCATGTGGAGGAGGATCGGCATCCATTTCCAAACTGGGAAGATTGAGTTGTACCAGTTTTCCTTTTGTTATCCACCTAAGATGCCTGTGCAGGTGAGTGAATGCCTGAGCACCCAAGGAAGGCACCCTGGGAAGTGTCTCAGCACCAAGTGTTGGCCAGCCTCACAAATCCCTACTCAAATCCATCTTTCTGGGAAAGATCTGAGTTCTCTTCCCATCTCCCTGGCTGTTCTCTCAGCTTGGATCATGGTAAGGCAATAAGGAACCAACTGGAGATTCCTGGCTCTTGGCTGAGCCACTGTCACTTCATTGTCACTTCACAGTGAGCTCAGGAGATGTGAGGCCACCTCTGGGTGAGTTGGTTTCTCCTGATTTTGATAAAACTCAGCCCCAGCCTTGAGCAGGTCCCGGCTGGATTGCAACTGTGGGTCAGAAAGTGATGTAAGAAAGCAGGGAGAGGAAAAAGAAGAAACTGCCCAAACCTCAGCAAGGGTTTGTCCATCTTCAGGGCTACTTCTGTGCTGGAGCGGTTTGGAGCAGGGTGCTGACATCTGTTTGGAACAAATGCCACGTTCTGTCCCTCCAGCTCCACCCTGCACAAGTCAGTCCTGATTATCAATGTGGATGTGGTGCTGAAATCTGGTCCTGAGCTACGAAATTTGCTCTATAACCTTTTGTCATTCCCAGAATGAAAATTGTCCAAGCACATCCTCACCCCACAATTTTCCTTGGAAATCATCCTTGACCGTCACATAATTCTGAGGGATGGAAAACATTGAGAGATCTCTAAAGCCAACAAGATCAGGGCAGGAGCCCAGATTTCTCCTCTCTGAGCCACAGCTGCCCAAAATCTTGATAAATACCAAAATGGTTATTTTAATGATGAGAGATCCATTTAAGAAAACCAAAAACACCCCCCAAAAAACAAAACCAAAAACCTAGAATTGTAGAAATGTGAAAAATCTTGCTATAATAGTAGCAGAGTGCTGAGAATCAGGCAAGATGGTGCCCACAGCTCAGTTTAAAAAAATAACCAACCAGATTAATGGGCATAATCAAGCCTGACATTGAGTAAGAGGCAAGAACAAGTAATCAGATCCCAACTTAGCTGATGCTGGCATTACTGGGAGCCTGGGGCACAGTCCAAGGATAAAAACATAATGTCTTATCTAAGCAAGGAGTCATTTGTGCACCACTGGTTACAACACGTCCTTAAAAAGGGAAAGAAGGAAAAGGAAAATATGGCACATGAAATTATTTTATTTCCCAGAAACGATAAGAAAGTAAAGCTGAAAGTTTCTACACCCAATCTTTATAGAGGAAAAGCCTATCTGGAGTTAACCCCTTGCAATGTCCACTGTAAAGCCCCAGGATACGGAAAAAGATATAAAAAAAAAAAAAATTGAAATGGGGGTTGAATCAAATTAGTATAATGAAAACAGTTAAAACCTCAGATTTTTTGAGTATTTCTTGCTGTTTGGAGATTGCTGGGATCCTTGGGGCCGGCCTGCTCCTCGGTTCAGTGAGAGTTCAGGCAGTCTGGCAATCCCATCCTTTTGGCCAAGACTCCTTTTCTGGCAACACGTCTCCCTGTTTCTCAAGAACTCTTCTTTTCCTCCAGATCCAACAGGATGTTGACCTGGATCTCTCAGAACAGCTCATGGAGAGGAAAGACCCTCTGACACAAAAACCACGTCACTGGAGAGGGAACTGTAATGTCAGGGAGGGCATCTGGAAGATCAAAGTGGAAATAAACCAATCACTCCAAGCTGTGTAGCTTTGCATGGCTGAGTTTTATTTCCAGCCTTTTGAAGCACAGCTCATGTTCTTTCCTTGTTAAGGAAAGAACTTTTGTGTAAAATTCAGGAAATCAAAAAAGCTGGTTCGTGTAAAATTCAGTAAATTAAAAAAAAAAACCCAGACCAAACACCATGGGCCTGTGGGGGAGAAACTGGAATTTAATTTCTGTACTACAGACCTTTCCCAGAAAAGCCAGGCATGGGCCAGCGTGAAATGCAACACCACACATCTGTGGGGGATTCTGCCCAGTCCTCTCAGCCTTTTCCATTTCCATCATTTGCCATGTTTGGAACCTTCCATGATGACAACTCACCAGCAGAGCCCAGAGGGAGCTCTGGGACACTGGATCTGCCTGGAGTCGGGAGGAAGACACAGGTGAGAGAGATGGAGGGTGGTGGGTGGAAGTCACCTCCTCCACCTCACCTCTGCCTATGGAGCAGGGTGAGACCACCTGTAGGGCATGAATGAAGCCTCATTTTCCCTTTCCAGCAGCAACTCAAGGTGTGAGCACTGTGTGTCTCACGGAAATAACTCAGGTTCTCCATGCTGACCTGCCTTAATGGTCCTCATTCGGTGGGACATTGATTTATTGTCCTCACCAGCCTCAAGTGACACCATTTGCTCTTCCCCCAAGGGCTGGTAGGCCAGCACGGTGACAATTGGTGACTGGATGTGACCACTCTGCCCTGGGAGAGTGACACATGTGTGTGTCGGCCTCTCCCCAGCCCTTCTCAAAATGTTTGTGCAGGAGCAGCCATAAATGCTGCTGTATTGACCCGAAGATGCAATCCAAGGCGTTTGAGCCTGGGCCTTATCTGCATCACCTTATCAGGAGCCAGAGAGCGAGATGCACCCCGGGAAGGGAGGGGACTGTGCCAGAGGGTTTGGCCTCGTCCCTTCTCTTCTGGCACGGGGAGGGACTGCGGGCAGAGCTGGGTAATGATTTGTCACCGCCAGGAGCGGGGTGTCTCTCTCTGCAGAGGAAACCTTGGCCGTGATTGACAGCGGGGCTGTTTCTGCCGCTTCCCTCGCTGTTGTCAAGTAATAATGAAGCTTTGTCAGTCCATCATGGACATGGATATGCCAGATTATGTCGACTCCTTGGACTCCTCTTATACCATGCTGGAATTCGACAACCTCCGCGTGCTCCCCAACAACACCGGTGAGATTTTTATTCGTTTTCTCTTGAATAAGCTCCGCCACTTTTGCTGTAAAGCTGGACACAGAGGAAAGGCTGGTGGGAGGTATGGAGCAAAGGGTGGAAGGGGTAATATTTAAGCAGCTGACCTGTCAACCTCTGTTGCATCCATGGTGATGTTTGGGCTGAAACGCGACCCCTTTGCTTGCCGGTCCCGTTTTGGGTCATTCTTTTGGGTTATTCTTTTTGTTGGCGGGCTGATTGTCATGCCCTGAAGAGTCCACCAAGTTCTGCAGGTGTTGATAGAGATCTTCATGGCATTCCCTGGGTTCGTCCTGCTGTATTGCTTAGGAGAGGAGTTATTACCAGTATTTCTAGTTCAAATGTGTGGTTCATTCCCATATACGACCTCAGTTGATATTTAATCCTCAGGAAAATGTGTTGTCCCAAATGGCATTTGTCCATGACCGTGTGCCCTATTTTAGTTGGTCCTGGGAACTTGAATTGAGAAGGAATATCCAAACCGTTGCTAGCTTTGTATTCCTTTTCTGGCTACCAAGATGGTCCAAGAGTTTTTAGGACACAAAGGACTTGGCTGGGAGGCGGGAGTGTTTATACGCCGAGACTTCCGCTCGGTTCGCGGGAATAAAGCACTTTGTGTGGGATTTAACTTTTCTGCAGTCAAAAGTACTCTGGCATAAAGTGAACTCCATCCTCTGAAATCAACTGCTCGCTGTGTAAAAATAAAGGGCATTTTGGTCATCTTGCATGAAACCAATCGTGCAGCTGAATGAGATTCCGGCGTTAGCGATCCCTTTGGAGAGTTTTGGCAGGCTTTTAATTTGCTAAGAAGCTTAGTGAAATTAAGATGGGATTTTCACATTTGCTCATTAACTGGCTCATCAAAAGAAATTAGAGTTTCAGTAGGGATATCACCTACAATATAAAATGATTAGACATATTATTGTAGGGCCTGGAGGGAGGTCAGGAGACACGTAAAGTTAAAAGGCCCAAAGGAATTTGAATTTTAAATTGCCTTCTGTAAAGCTCTGGCTGTCTCCAAATCAAGGTTTTTCAATATATATAATTTTTGTAAGCTCCAGCTAAACTGGATCTTATTTTTGCAGAAAGCTTTCCACCCCCTATCCTACTCCAGAAATGTCACTTAACACAGATGTTTTGCTTTGTCACTTCCCGTTGAACAAGAAGATATTTTCCACTTTTTGAAGCGGCACAAATTTCCCTGAAATTCAATATAATTTTGTAAACCAACCACCAATGTGTGTTTGGGCTCTCTGTTGATTCATGCAGTAGAACTGACAGGTTGAGTTTTTTTCTGAACTTTATCGAACTCGGTATTGTGTTATTTGTTTAGCTGTTAATGACTAACCAGCTCTCTCGGGAAGTAGCTGCTTTGAAATTAGCTTGTTTGTCTTGGGTAAGTGTCTTTCTCTACCATTTGTAAAAATAACTTCAAAAAATACATGAAATGGCCATGCATGGAAATCTATTGCTGTCCAGCTGAGTTCAGTCCCCTAAGGTAATTCAAAATTACAGTTTCCTTGTGGCTTCAGAAATATTTAAAAATTTCTTAGAATCAAAAAACAACCTCGTTTTAGGTACTTTTTATAACTATATTGGATTTTTTAAAGATTGCTTATATCTCTCCTAAGGTTCATCTGTAATTTCCCATCTAGATGATGACAGCTTTGCCCTCTATAAACATGAAGAGGAAAGGATGAAATATTTATTTTGGTGAACTCAGCGCAGTTCCTTATTGTCTGGACAATTCCAAAAGTGAAAATTGGAATATTTTCAAATAAGGTCATGCTTTCTTGAAACTAACTCTTTCCTTCTTCAGTGCATTATTTCATCAAAATTTTGGGTGGAATAATTTTGTGGAACTCCTGTGCTGAGATGTTTCTTCTTTATGAAGCTGCTATCACTCTGAGATTTGCCCAGATATGTATTTTGGGTTTTCCACCTTCAAATAGCTCATAATTTGGCAAATGTTTTAAGATTAATTCAAAATAAAGAATAGAACACTTTATGGGAGTGATTTAAGAAATATATAAGGTTTAAATAGAAAGAATGATAAAAGGAAAGGAGCAAAAATCACTGCTAATTCTGTCTTTCCTATGTGAAATATGTGTTGTCACAGCAGAAATTTTCCCATTCTGTGCAAATTTGTTTCCTTCACCTTGGCTGGCACTAAACCCATATTCTCAGTTTTTATGTGTGGTCAATGGCCATTTCCTCACACTCCTGTCAGAGCTGTCCCATTTTGGTGAAGATGTGAAGCACTGCTGCAATGCAGCCCCAGTTCTTCACTGGAAATTTGGGGAGCGCTTTCTGCCAGGGTGGTGCTCATTGTCCTCAGCCCCAAACCCCACACTGATCCTTGGGACCCTGGCACGAGGTTGGTGACATCTTTCCCAGTCTGACCCAGTTCAGAGCATGCAAAAGCCACCAGAGATGTTTTGGCAGTGATTTCGCATCCCTTGAGCCTGGAACAGCACCTTCATCATCACTCCTCTAGGATTTGGGGTCACTAAATCATAGCTAAGTCTTATACCTCAAAAACTCCTCTGTTTGCTAAAAGCTGATGTGGAAAGAGGCTGCCCTGCACGTGGCCAGGGTTTAAACCCCCTCCTGCCCTACATTTGTGTGTACAGGTTTCACAATGCTGGCTTTGGCACCGAGTTTCCTTGTGTGTGTTCAAGCCCTAAACCCACATTTGTGATCTCTTCACATTCTAGCCCAGCACATGTAATCAGGGGATTTGTTAACTGCAAATTATGTGCACCAAAACTTGGATTTCCTGGTAGATAAAGGCCACCCTGGAAAGTATAGCAAGACAATTCTCTTTTACAATGTGCATCTAGAAGAGCTGTAGTCAGTAAAGGAACTGAAAGGAAAAGCAGTGCAGGAGTCAGGTATGATGAGAACATCCTCAGTGTCATTTCTTATCACTGTAAAACTGGCATTATCATCCCAGCCCTGTATAGACAATGATTAACATACAGAGGCAGTAGGTACCAAAAAATTTGTGTGCATTTCAGTTGTGAACTTGGCTGATCTCAAATCTGGGGAAGCCACTGGGTGCTCTTCTCAGCCTTAGGGAGCTCCCAGTCTGCACACTGATTATATATAACTCAAAAAAATATATAATATAATAT
>JAWWMS010000028.1:17910956-17943066 GCA_035048045.1 Chlorospingus semifuscus
AACCCTCCCAAATATCCCACCCCATGATAATAACACAAGGGGTGTAAAACACAACTATAAATCTATAAAACTTCTCTTAACAAATATACAGGATATTTGCCTTTTAACTGTGAGAATCAAGCATCCAATTACTCATCCATCACACTGCCTGACAGGCCAGCATCTGCGTGCACAGGTGTCCTGGGGTGACGTTGTGATGCTTGTATCCCCATCTGTGTGTTCTGTTTATGCTGGGTATTATGTTCTGTGCCTTCAAAACCGTCTCTGAAGAGCGAATGTTTTATTTTGGGTTTTGTTATCAGCCTGCTCCCCCACAGCTGGCAGGACACAGAGACAGGGCAGTACATGGTGCTGCTTTTGCTTTTTGCTTTGCTCTTTCTCTTGCTCTCACTCTTGCTTTTGCTCATTAGTTAGTTTAGCTAAACAGTCCGAATTTTTCCCTGGACTGTTTTTCCTTTCCTTTTTATGGAACCACTCAAGCCTGCTCCAGACTGGGACCTGGGAACACCGAGAGTTTGCACCTTGTGGCTGCAGCAGCTGCCCCAGTACAGGATGGACTGATAACAGAATGACCATTCCCAAGAGAGACTTTCTGAATTTGTCATCTTTTTCAGAGGGGTGAGAGAGTGGTGTCACCTGGTATTGTTCATTTTGTGTGCTGGGGGGTGCTGTGCCTGTTAAATAAACAGGTTCTTTCCACTTGTCTCTGAGGAATCCTTCCCAAACCAGTTGGAAGGATGGGCCATGTGCGTTTGCTTTCTGGAGGTTTTCCCCGAAATTTTCCCTAAACCAGAACACACGAATGGCGATACAAGCATCATAACATCATCCTAGGACAACAGGCCAGCAATTTTAACTGCATTTCCCCCTGTCCCAGACTGCAGAGGGCTGAGCGAGCCGGGCAAGGTGAAGAACATGCGCTTCCAGGTGCAGGTGAACCTGGAGGATTACATCAACGACCGCCAGTACGACTCGCGGGGCCGCTTCAGCGACATCCTGCTGCTGCTGCCGCCCCTGCAGAGCATCACCTGGCAGATGATCGAGCAGGTGCAGTTTGTGAAGCTCTTCGGAGTGGCCAGGATCGACAGCTTGCTGCAGGAGATGCTGCTGGGAGGTAGGGATGGGGTATTTTCTGGGGCTGTTGGAAGGAAATGATTGAAGCTGATTCCGTGTTCTTAAAAGGCTAAATTATTCTGATATATGATATATGATATATGATATGATATGATATGATATGATATGATATGATATGATATGATATGACATGATATTATATTATATTACAATACATTACATTATATTGCATTATTTTATATTGCATTATATTATATTATATTATATTATATTATATTATATATCATATCATATCATATCATATCATATCATATCATATCATCATATTAATATAAGTATTCATAATATATAATTATTTATATGAATATACTATAATTATTAATGTATAATTAATATAATATTAACTATATTAATATAATTATATTAATTATATTATGTTACATTGCATTATATTATATTACATTACATTATTATATATTATATTATATTACATTACATTACATTACAATACATTACATTACTTTATTATATATTGTGCTATACTAAAACTATACTAAAGAGTAAAGAAAGGATACAGAAGGCTACAAAGAATGATGATGAAAACTTGTGGCTCTCTTCAGAGTCCCAACACAGCTGGACCATTATTGGTCATTAAGTCAAAACAATTCACGTGTTGGATAAACTATCTCCAGCCACATTCCAAAGCAGCAAAACGCAGGAGAAACAAATCAGATAATTATTGTTTTCATTTTTATCTGAGGCTTCTCAGCTTCCCAGTAGAAGAAATCCTGAGTCCTGGGTTGGACTCAGTCTTGAAGGTCTCGTCCAACCTGGTGATTCTGTGAATTCTGTGAGGATGGAGGGAAAGGGTTTTAAGCTGAAAGAGAAAAGGTTTAGGTGGGGCGTTGGGAAAAGATTCTTCCCTGTGAAGGTGAGGGTGCCCAGAGAAGCTGTGGCTGCCCCTGGATCCCTGGAAGTGCCCTAGGCCAGGCTGGATGGGGTTTGGAGGAACCTGGGACAGTGGGTGGCATCCCTGCCCATGGCTGGGGCTGAAATGAGACGAGCTTTGAGATCCCTTCCAACTAAAACCATTTGATGAATTGTAGCTTGAAGGATCCTTCTCACTCCAATCCAACCCCAGAGCCAATTCTTTCCAGCCTAACTCTGGAAATCTGGTGAGATTCTCAGCAAAGGATTCCCTCTGTGGTGTGGGACTCAACTTAGGCCTCCAACCTGAGGCAGTTGAGGGAAGACAACACATCTTTTGTTGGAAATGTGTAAAAGTTCTAACTTTATGGGAAACGCAGATAAGAGCAGCACTTGGGACACAGCCCAGGCAGCTGGAGAGCAGCTGAAAGCCCAGACATCCCAGGGGGCTGCTCCCAGACATCCAGAGGCTGAGAGCAGGGGAAGGAAGCAAGGATGAGCCATTAACCTTCACCCACAGAGGTCTTTCCACATCCTCTGCATGAAAAAGATTTAGCCCAGAGCATCTTGTCAGGAACTATGCAAGGAACGATGTCTCTTCCCAATCCCACCTGCAGGAACCTCTGCTGATCTCCAGTACCAGTCAGCACCTCCCAACCTCAACCTGGAACCACTGCCAGGACATGTCCTGCAAAGCAACATGACCTCTGTGATCCACACTGCTCCAGACCGTATGTCTCTCTTTTTATGTTATTTACAGCCCATTTTTACGTTATTTACAGCCCATTTTTACATTATTTACATCATTAGTGTCAGCATAGCCGAGGAACTGGGCAGCAGACACAGCTCAGGAAAAAAAAAATTATTTATTTATTTATTTATTTTAAATTTTATTTCTTTTTTAAGCAGTTTATTAATTTTAAAAGTTTATTTATTTATTTAAAGATAAATTTAATTTAAGTTCTTTAAGTTTATTGAAGTAAATGTAAGTTTAGTTTAGTTCTTTATTTTTATGATGGAATCAGAGCTCACAGCCCCCCTGGCTGACTCCTTTCCATGATTCCAAAGAGAAATTAGGATTTTTAATGGTAGCATGACCCAGGGGGGTTTTGAGATGTTACTAAAACAACACAAGGCTGAAAAGAAGGGCTAGAAATTGAGTGTTTCTATGGATTTGGCAGCACTGGGAGATGCCACAATAGAGGACAGATGGTTCTTTATGGCAGCAGTTCCCTGTGGCTGCTGCCAAACAACAGGACCTGAATGCAAGCCCATCCTCAATCACCCTGGGCACTGCTGGGGGGTGGGTTAAGGCATTTATCGCCCGCAGGACCAGGCTGTGGAAAAAGGAAAGTAGAACAGGAGGTGGAATTTAACAACCACAATGTCCTGTACTCTCAGTCTCCCTCCCTCTGCCAGTTACAATCATTTACCTCCTGTGGTGTATTTGTGTAGTTAGTGTATTTTGCTGTTTCTCAGCTACACAAATGTTGGCATCATGAATTTTAAGTGGCTTTTATTTAGCTTTAAGCCCCTTTCCAGCAAAGGAGATTAGAGGAGGTACAGTGGGGCTGCAGGCTCCTCTCTGACAAGGAGATGAAGGATTGAAGAGCACTTGGGGAATGCCTGAGGAGAACTGGTCCAAGCCTGCCAGTCCGCCCTGTGCCTCCTCACAAACCAGGAAAGAAGGATGTGCCAGGATCCCCCAAGCTCCTGCTCCTGGCTTTGTAGGATGGTTTGCTGCTTTCCATTGAACAGCATCCACGTTAATTCTGTTTGTTTTCTCTCCCACAGCCTCTCCTGAGACATCCCTTCCATCTCCCTCTGCCAGCACAGGCAGTGAAGACTATAAGCTAGGCTCTAGCGCAGGGCCCAGCACCGTGGTGCAGCTGCTGCCTCACACAGCCATGCCCAAGCAGGAGATTTGACAGGGAGAGGAGGAAGGAGGAGCTGGGAGCTCGGTGGGGTCCGTGCTGACAGTGAACAGGGCCCTTTCTCTTTGCAGAGGCCAAGCACAGCTCGCCCCTGCCCGCAGCCGCCGCTCCCGCCCTTCCCCGCCCGTGACCCGGCACAGGCAGGCCTGCAGAGGAAACCCAGCACGGAATTCCCACCAGGAACACCCCCTGGCACAAGGATTGGGGTGGTGCCCTCCTCAGCAGGGCCAGGACTGGCAGCTCTTTGGGTTTGCAGGGGTTGTGGCCATTGCCCGTGACCCTGCGCTGTCCCCGTCAGTCCCAGCGCCTTGCACAGCTCCTGCGTGCACAAAGCAGGGCCTCAACTGGCATTAAAAGGTCTATCCCTAGCATAAATTTAATTAATTATACTCCCATTTCTCCTGTTAAGCTGCAGGAAAAATATCATCACAATCCTTAGAATGCCAAGGCCTTATTCCACCCAGAGTGGCCTTGTCCCAATAGGGCAGCCAACATTTCATGCTGTCCAGTTCTTTTTCTTGATCAGGAATGTCAATATTTTGCTCTTTTCCATAATTTCCAGTATATCCAGAGTCCATTTGTGAGCCAGTGGATGGGCCCTACCTTGTGAGCACATCTAACACCAGACAGCAGCAAAGATCTCTGCCTTTACTGTGGCTGCTGCTCTGGTAAACCCCAAATCAAGGCTGACTTATCCCAAACCCTGCTTGTTATCTCCTGCAAACATTTTTGAAAGAAGCAAGTGCCCCAAAATACCTTTTCCCAGTACACAGATGTGATTTTTCTGTAGTTTTGTGTTTCTTTCTAATGTCTGCAGTGTGGCTCTAAATTAGCCAAGAAAAGGAACAGGCAAGTCTGTGAGCCACTTTTTTTAAAAAGGGTTTGTATTTAAAACAAGGTGCTTCTGCCTTAATGTAAAATTTAATGAGCAGTTCAACAACAAATTAAATAATCTCAGTGGTGACTACACAGCCCCAAGAGCTCCCAAAGTGCTGCCATTGTGCTGTGGAGTTGATTTCAATTAATGGGACCTTATTACAAAGCAAATTATCAGATTTCCACAAAACCTAAGCTCATTTGTGCACCAGCCTCTACAAAACAGCCACTGAGGGATCAGGAGTGGCCATCCTGAGCCCTGGGACACGATGGACAATTCCTGGTTCCAACCCCCTGCACAAATTCCTGTTCCATCCCTCCCTGCTGATGGCAAAGCCGAGCTGGTGGAGCCCAGAGGGGCTTTGGGGAGCCCCTGGAGCTGCTCAGGAAGCACCTGGAGCTGCAGGAAACACAATCCCAGCCCTGAAAGGGAGCTTGGGAGGAGCAGCAGGACTTCCAGCAGCAGGGGAATTTCAGCATTGCCATTCTGCAGCACCAGAGAGAGCTGGGAGCCATCAGAGAGCAGCTCGAGTTTCACCTGGATCAGAATGTTTTGTTTTTCTCCTGCCTCTGATGAATTTGAGCTGACATTTTATGCTGATAGGCCTGATTTGAAACAGCTCTATCTGGAGAGCAGGTTCCACTGCAGGCATTCCTGCTGCATGACAGATGCAACTGTTCTGAGCCAGCTCTGCTTCCAGTGCCTCCAGCAGCTCCATCCCATTCCTCTTCCAGACATTAAATGTACATTTATACTCATTAATGGTAAGAAAATAAATCTATGGGGGAAATAAATTCCATATTCTCGTATTTCATCCGGACAGTTTGCCTTTTTTCCTTGAATTCAAAACCAAGTTTCCAAGGTTCTCCACTGATTTCTCCAATACGGATATCTATTTTTCATATTTTTCTTTAAAAAGAATCACCTCTGGCTGCAAAGCCTGGCTTTCTCTGGATACTGATGGAATTCACAAACTAAGAAGAAAATGAAGTTGTCAGTGCACCTGTGGGTATCAGACTCAGCCCCCAGTGTTCAGCTGGTTTGGTGAAGATTTGCAGCAATAATAATTCACTGTATAAAGGCCCAAAATAAGAGTTTTGCTGTGACTCTTTCTGGCTTCCCTATCTCAAACCCTACTCTAATTAAACCAATATTTTTATGCAAACATACCTTCCAAGTGACTATTTTATTGCAATCATGGTTTGTTAACAAAAGAGGTTCAAAGCTATCATTTAATAATATTTCCCTTGTCAGTTGCCAGCTACTTATCAGAATGGGGCACCTCAGGCAAGAAAATATTGAAATATTTCTGAGTTATCCCTTTCCTTGCCAATTCTAACATTTAGTATCTTTAACAGTGAATGTGGGTCCAATATTAACTTTGTGCTGCACTATAATATAAGGAGAAATTGCAGAAATATTTTGGAGGTGCAGAGTTTTGTTTGTGTTATTAAAAAGCAGCCTGTGCTTGCTTTGATGCCTGCTGGGTGATTTCCAGGGCTCTGGTTGGGGATGACAAGAGTGAAGTGGAGGACAGGAGCAGATGTGCTACTGGAACACAGGCAGGAAAAAAAAATTAAAGGATATTCAGAACACAAAAAACCATGACTAAGTGAAGAAAGCAGAATAAAAAATTAACAATCTCATCAATGAAGAAGCACCAACCACATTAAAATTAAAATTGACCTGTAACCCTGTTCAGAAGAAAAAAAATAAAAATATACAGAACCAATGCTGGTGCACTTCATTTTAGTGTTATTAACAGATTCCTCAATCATTTTACAGTCCAATTTCTGTATTTCAAAACCCCTTAAGCCATTTTCTTTCTTTCTCTTGGGCCTGAAGCCAACAGAGAGAAGCAGAACAATTATAGAAATTCATCATTTCTGCAAGGACAGGCATAAAGAAATCCATAAATGAATTTTTGCTAAGTCCAAGACTTCAGGAAGGATTTCTGGAACAATACTGACATTACTACTAGAAATTAAACAAGAAAATAAAAAGGAGATAAATTGGCAGGATCCATCTGCTGGGATGTCTGTTCTCTTCAGAGAATAAACAAACTCTTCCTTAAAATACATAAACATAACCAAATCATTAACCTGCTCCAAAATATCAGCAGCACTGGCACAAAGTCTGTGTTCAGGGATTTGGAGCTTTTTTCTCCATAGAAACATTAGAGTGTGATACAGACCCAGAAAATATCTCAAAGTGTTTTTTGGAATTATTGCAAAGGGGAAGTGAACAGCTTTGAGTCTCCCCATCCTTTCCTGCCATTTGTTCCTCCTCCCCCTTGTTTGGGTGGATGCTCCCAACCTGCTGCTCTCCAGGCTCAGAACCCTCTTTGCTCCAGAAGCTGCAGAAACAGAGGAAAAATTCAACATTTGCACAGAAAATCTGGGGACTCAAAGCAGTATTTATCCCAAATTCCCTGGGAGTGCAAAGGCTGGAATACTGAGGTGAGTTTTCAGACTGGAAGTGTTTTCCCACTCACCTCAGACAACCTGGGTGGGAACAAGATGAGCTTTAAGGTCCCTTCCCATGTACATCATTCCATGTTCTATAATAAAATGACCAACTACACCAGGGGATGAAGAAAAAGGAATGATCAAGAAGGGCTAAAAGAGTGTAGCTTAGAATTCTTAATAAGCAGAGGAACCTCTTTAATTTGGAGCAGTTAATTAATATAAATACAAATTAATTACCAAAGGATTCAAGACTATTTCCCTGAAGCTTCAATCTAAATATATGTAAAAAAAACCCTGACATACAGAGAAGTTAATCAACTAAGACTTCAATTCATTAGTTTATTCTTTTTTACATTAAAAAAAAAAAATTACAAGGTAAGGATTTGAAAAGCCGAGTAAACCGGATTTCACACGCACACATTTGCCAAGTCACAGGGTCCAACCACCTGGAGTGCTATTTCTGATTTTCCCATTGAACAATTTACACAGTAAGAGCCTCAGGACAAAGCCAGACACCTTTTTTTCCTCCCCAATCTTTAAGATGTGCAACTGAACCTGCACAGAATCCTGTGGAACCTCCAGCTTCCCCCTCAGTTTTGTTCACAGGGCTGCAATTCCAGTGGATTTCCACCTAGGAAGGCTCCAGCATTCCACACCACCACCCTCCCCCAAAAGCAAAGTGAAAACACCCCAAAGTATTGCACAGTTTTGTTCACAGGGCACAGCCAAGAAATGGATCCCTCAGTGCCTTCAGCCACCCCATGGAGCAGAAACTGATGGAGCTGGGATCAGGATGCCACGAGGAGATGGAGAAGCAGGGCACTGAGAAAGGAAACAGCTCCTGCAGGGCACAAAGGGTGGAATGCAGAGCTCTGAGCTGCTGCAGGTGGGACAGGTCACCAGTGCCACTGGCTGAGCAAAAGCAAGAACAGGACAATTTTAAGGCAAGTCCCAAAACAGGGAGCTATTTACTTTCTAGGCACGATTTCAAGCTATGCATCAAGGCTCCTGCTTTATCCTTTATATGGTCAGTCATTTATAGGTTAACAATAATACAAAAAATAGTCTAAATGTCATTTTCAAAGAATCAACTTTTAGCTGGATTTTTATTACTTGCAGCTTGTATTTCATTACTTGCAGATTTATGAACATTTTTTAGCACTACTGTTGTTTGTCAGGCCCACATAAAGCAGTTCTAGATCTATATTGCTCTCATTTCTTCAAAGTAGTTTTGGTTGGAAATGCTTAAATTCAAAAGAATATTGCAGATGTTTCTACATTTAAGATGTGCTGTGCTTGAGAAAGGAGGGAAGTTGCCTCTTTCTCTGCTGTCTTTGTCCAAGGGATCATGAACAGCTTTCCCTCTATGAAAGGTCTGTACAGTAAAAAAGGGGCAGAGCAAGACCCTACAAGGACAAAGTGTTTGCAGTGAATGACCCCCAGTTTGTCACTCAGTGTCACCTCACACAGCAGGACACTGGTCCCACTCACCCCTGCACAGTCCACACCTGAGTTCCTCTGCAATCAAAGCAGGAGGAACTGGAAATGCACATCCCAGGGCAGGATTTGGCCCCCAGGCAGTGAAAATTCAGCCTTTCCCTGAATGCCAGATGGGATGGGCACTGCCAAACACAGGCCATGCTTTAGGGAGCCTGGGCAGGGTGTGACAGTGCTGGGCACCAGCTCTGGGCAGCACCTGCACGTGAGGAATGTGTGGGACACACAGGGACAGCTCTGCTTATCAGGACAAGCTGAAAGAGAAAGGAGAACTGAACAAAGCACAATTCCCTGAAATCTGGACTGACAAGGAAGGCTGTGTCTCACTGGAGATCAACTTCCACCAGAAGGCTCCTCCTAATGATTGACAACTGCATCCAAGGACTTAGACTCATTATAAAAACACACAGGTAATTCCCCAGACATTTATCAAATAAAAAGGGTTTAACAAAAAAAATGGGGAAGTAATCTCAGAAAATAAATTACAGTAGCATGACAACATTTGGCTTCTTTAGTGTGACCACGTGCTTATCCTGCTGTGAAGATCATGGCAGATCCAGTTCCTGTCTCAGAATTAATGAGATGTCTGTGACAATAAACGTAGAAAACTCTGCTTGCTACAAGCAAATGTCTGATATCAGTTTCACCTGGTCACAGATTATATGTAGACAGCCTTCTCTGGCCCCAAAATAAATACTATATAGGATTCTTGCAAGTTCCAGCATCTTTAGACTCAAACAGAAAACTCAGGTCCTCCTTTCTTCCCTCGCAGGAGAAGTCTCCTGATGCGAAATCCTGCGAAGGGGTTGATCCACAGCAGGGAGGGCTGGCCCCCAAACACAGATTTCATCCCTTCCCAGCGCAGCCTGCGCTCCCACGTTGGCTTTTCACTCTTCAGTCTCTCAATCTCCTGCAGATAAACACAGGCAGGGATGTCCAAGGTTTAGTTTAATCTAATATAAAACCTGGTCGTAAAAACCGGGCTTGCATTTTTATTGTGCTGTTTCATTGTGTTGTTCCTCAGCTGATTAGTTTCTTACTGTAATTTATTAATTATTAAGGGAGAAGTTAGAAAGTGTTTTAGCCCTGTGGATACAGGGAAGAAGATTTAGAACATAAAATATGCACAAGGAGGTTGATCTACCTCTATCTCTTTCCCCCTCAAGCTAAAAGACAAAAATCCCAGAAAAGCTGATGGATCCACGTGCAATATCCTACACTACAAGTTGTTTATTCAATTAATGAAAGCAGACAATAAGGCTCCTGCTCCACAATTACTGCAGACAGGATTACTCTCCCAATGCATTATTTTGATGGTCATTTTTTGTGCTTTCCACTAATGAAGGCTCGATATTTACCAGTTGCTTTGCACTTACTCCCCAGTACAGAAATACACTTGTAAACATGAGAAAATATTGAACAGTCACAGGATTCAATTTCCTTGTGTTTCCAAGCAATTATTCTCTCCAGGTGTGACACTGCAGATCTAAGGACAAGGGAGCCAATGGCCCAAACTCTGTTTTATCCTCTGATAAAATGGATCACAGTGAGGTGAGAGTGATTTTCAGAGTAAACCTGAGAAAAGCAGACACTTCCCGTGGCACCCAGCAGGAATTTCTACCAGCTGAGAAGGGAAAGTCAAACCTCAACTCAGAAGCTTTGCATTCTTTGTGATTTTTAAACCAAATTACAAAATGTCAAAAAAGCAAATAGTGCAAGAACTTCTGTTAGAAAGCAGCCCCCAGTAAACCATTCCAGTCTCCCCCCAAGTGCAGAAAATAAAAATGATGAATTGTTGAAGTTTTGCAGCTTTCTCTGAAATAAGAGCCTCTCCTCATGCAAATAAAACCCCATCTAATCACATCTTCCCAGAATAAATGTTACAGAATACAAAAAAGTCAAGGTTTTTACCGTTTCATCATTGCATATTGAGTGGATTTGGGTGCCAAACATGACTGCAGTGAAAGTGAGAAACAGAAAACCCTCAAGGCACAAGAAGATCATCAGGATCACAGTTACAGGTGGGGAGAAGTCACTGCACTCTGTGAAAATGAAATATTGTAGTTACAAAAAAAACCAACAGCAAGTTATAGAGCATGTCCTACATGTCTGGCACTTGAAATAATATTTCACATTTAAAACAAACTTCTGATTTTGCAGCAGCTTTATTTGCTGACCAAGAAAATAAAGAATTTTATGGAAGTAACACTTCTGGCTTCCCATAAAGCACATGGTAACTATTTCTGCAATCCTGCCTCAGGATTTCAAGGCTATCAAATAAATGTTTGCATGTGAGGGGACTGAAGAACTCAGAACTGAAAATAAGAGAGCAGCTTGGAGCTTCCTGCAAGACAGAGGCTGTAAAACCATCCCCACTGTCAGCCCTGACTTGCTAACAGAGATGTTCCACTTGGCTGTCATTGCTTTATTACTCTTTTTATTTTAATTCTCCACACAAAGTAATCAAGTTCTACCTCGCACGTCTCTGGAGAGCCTCTGATCACCTGATTAACTCAATTATATTTAAACAGGGATAGTGTACAGAAGGTGAATGTTTCAAGTAAAAGAAAGTTCTAAGATTCCATCCATTTAAAGAAATAGAAAAAAAAAATAAAAATCACAGGGGTTTCCCTGTTGCTTCATATACCAAAAGCACAAGACCAAAATGAGCTCTGGCACATTGGAACATTAGGAAATACAAGCTAGAAGCCTAAATAAAAAAAACTGGGATAATTCAGGGAATTTCTTTTCTGCAGGAGCCCCACAGCTGAGCTCCAATAATGGAAAGAGGGAGAAATCTGTTTAAATTTCAGGTGCCACTCCCAGAACTGAGGTGGGGCACACAGAGCCCAGATTTAGGTGATGGAGTGCTGAGGTGGCTGAGGACCAGCTCAGTTTCCTTCCTACTGCAGAGGTAGTGAATTACTACTGTGAGTAAAGGGAGTGAGAATGCCCCTGGCAGCCACACCTCTTACAGAGAATGACTGAAGGAAAGGGAGAAAAAACCCAGAAAGTAAAAGGAGAGTGATGGATAAACAGATCTGAAATGTTTTAAGGATATCACTGAAAGATGAGGCTAAAATAGGAATGCTATGACTTTTCCCTAGTATCTGCTAGATTATGATAATGAAAATTAAGTATTTATTTGCTCACCAGTCCACTGCCCTCGGACACAGGAGAAGAACTGAAATCCACAGAGTACAAGAGCATGAGCTGAAATTAGGGCTATGTACATCTGCAAACAAGAGACAGCATCATTTCACTCACTGCCACTGCATAAAACACAGCAAAACTTTGAAGAAAAAACTTTGAAACAACAGCACAAAATTGAAATGAATGTGGGTAGAAATCCCTTGCACAGAAAGAACAAACCCACCCAATTTAACAACACAATCATGTCCTAAAGCCATTACTCACCAAGCACAACCTAAATTGTTATAACCAAGGGAAATTCAGACTAAAATCAAGCTGCTGCTGCTGCTCACTTACCGTAAACAGAACAAAAAATCTCTGATTTTTCTCCCCCACACAATTGTTCACCCAGGGGCAGTGGTGATCCATCTTTCGGATGCATCGCTTGCAAATACTGGAAAAAAGGACAAGAGGCTTCTGCTGAGAAATTGTATTTGAAATTGTAGAAATTGTATTTGAAACTGTAGAAATTGTATTTGAAATGTAGAACTAAGGGCAGCCAGTGGTCACAGCATGATGTGCTGAAATATTTCTTGACAAACTGCACACAGGGATTTTATTTGCACTTCTTTTAAGGAACTGTTTGTTCATTCTCACAACTCAACTTCTGGTTGCTCCAAAATGGACTGTGTACATAAAATACTCCTCAGAATAAAACAAATCCAGGACTTCAGACACCTGCAGCTCAGGTGTCTGAATTCAGTATTAATAAGACTCTCAAGTTTTTTAGATAAAGTAAGTATTTCCCTTTTACAGGCTTTCAAGTTCTAAATTTTGTTTGTGGATAAGAAGAAACACAAGAAATTCACATTTTCAAGGGAGAAACTTGAGGTCTCAACCAGCCATAAAATTCTAAATTTATGCAATCAAAATCACTCAACTCAAACTATCTCAACTAAAGCACAGCTTAGAGTATCAAATCTCACTTCCTCAAGAGAAAACACAAATATTGAAATTATAACCAGCACTTATGAAGTAGCTACTTGTCCAGGAGTTCTTGAACACTCCTGTTCTCTGCTGGTTCTCTTGCTCCTGCCCCGTTTTGAGTCAAGGCTATGCCCACAAAAGTCAAATAAATACTCCAATAACTCCATTTTACATCTGCCATACAGCAGCAGAGGGCTCAGTTCTGCAGCCAAACATGAAGAATTACACACCAAAAATGAAAGAGTTGCAACATCTGTTGTAGCTCTTCATAAATCAATAGCTTGAGCAATGCTGATATTCCATTTTCCCAGCTTTGTACTTAAGACAGCCACACACTCAGTGCTCCAGGTTTTCCCACAGAATATCCAGAATATTAAACATTTTCAGTTCAGCAGTCACCAAGCCAAATAAGCCTAAAAAACACAGGCACTGTTATTGAAACCTCTTTGGTTTTGATACAGGCTGATTTAGGTGCGGTATCTACAAATGCTGCAGTGACAAATCACAAAGCAAAGCTGGGTGACTGTCACTGGAGAGAGAAAAAACAGGGAGGTGTGGGGGGAAATCAGTGCTCTGAGGCAGAAAATAATTGTTAAGTTGTCACATTTGTATGATTCTAAAGTGATTCAGCACAAGGCAGAACACACCATGTGCAGGTTATGGGGCAGAATCCCAATGAAGCTGCCCTGGGATATCAAACCCCAGCCCCACATGCCCCCTGCTCTTGTTTTGTGGATATTAAAGGATTCATCCTCTGCTATGAATTATCTTTTAAATACATGTGAAAATCCCAACAGCAGATAAACACCACAGCCACTCTCTGGTGCAGGAAAAGTGGGTTTCACTCAGGAGGAGACATTCAGGAGGCTCCTCCAAAGACTTCCCTTGCTGCCTGCAAGTTCAGCCTCTCATTTCCCTGAGCGCCACAACCAGACAAGGCTCCTGATGTGCCACAGAATCTATGCCAGCACTGTAAAAAGCAATATTAATGTGAAGTGCTGAGTAAAACCTACCCAGGCTCAATCAAGCTGAAGGCTGGAGGATGTGAGGTGGGCAGGACTCCATTCTGCTCATTCAGAATTTCTCACAAGCCCACACAGAGCGCTCACAAGAGCTCAGATATCTGGAATCCTGCCTTCATTCCTGATCTCCCACCAACAATCTCACAGCAATGCTTCCAGCAGTGCTTCTGCCTTCTTCCTACCCCATCCCTTGTATTTTATTCCTTTTTATGCAGCAGGAGTTTGGGGAAATCCCTCCTCCAGCTGCACCCAGGGTTGTCCACAAGAGAGAAGCAAACAGAAGAAGCACCTGTGCATGGAGGAAAGTCTCTCCTCCAGGCTGGAATTGCTGCTCCATGAACTCAGGCAGGTGCAATTACAGCTCTGAATGGCAAAGACAACATTCAGAAAGACACAGCTAAAGACTCAGGAGAAATGGGTGTGGATAAGAGATATTCCCTGGGAGCCTGGTGGAGACATCTCAGTGACTTTATCCAGAGTAACAGTTCCCCACACACAAACACTCAGAACAGGCAGAAATGATGACAGCTGTGCTCCTTCAGTGAAAATGAAATCCCATTCACTCAGGATAGGGCTGAAAATGTTAACTGCTCACTAAAACATCACTTCAATTGCATCACTTGATTTCAGAGATGCTTAGCTGTAAATAAAAGGTTCTTGCTCTTTTCCCCATCACTAACGTGTATTATGAAACTATTTTTCTGCCTTAAAAGAACTTCTGTTGCAGTGTTGCACAACAATTTTCGTAACTACATCCTAAGAGTCTCTTCTGTTAATAATTTACTACTGAAAACATGCACTGTGGCTCTCTGAGTGTATTTCCCAACAGCAACCAACTTCAATTTCCATTTTCAAGCCTCTTCTATCAGCAAATTGCCACTTTAAATACTTGGGACTAGATCGTCCTTTTAATGTCCTTGGAATGGGTTTGCAAACCAATAAAAAAATTGGCAGCATAATCAAACAAACCTTTTTTCTATTGGGTAAACTCCTGCAGTGATAAATTGAAGGCAAAGAATCAAATTAACAGAAACAAAGACAATTAAACCAGAAATGCAACTGCTGAGAAAAACATGATAGCAGCCTCACAACACCTTCAGGCTCTGGCTTTCTCTTTCAGATATTCTGTGGAGCCAGGGATGCACTGAGCAAGCCCCAAAATGACTCCTTTGCCCTTAAGTAAAACATTTGATCAAGGATTAGAGGATTAAAACAATGCCTAAGACAGACAAAGCTGGATCCCCAAACAGGTGCTTGGGAAAAAAACCCCAAACTTTGAAAATATAAATATCAGGTATCTCCTTTATCACAGACATTATCAATTCTTGCTCTGCTTTAAAAATAAATGCTGCTCAAATTCTTGCTCTAAAGAAGGCATTTGAGCTCCAGGATCTCTGGTACATAAGACAGAAAAAGAGCTGGAGTATTTCAACAGATGATGTCTTCACTTAGGGCTCCTTCCAAATTAGCAAATCCTACCAGAGCAAGGATGTGGAAAATGCTTCCCACAGATACCTGCAAGGTCTCAACCTGAATATGGGATGAGGAAATGAGATGCAGCCCATCTCTGCAGGGCTCCCAGCTGTCCCTCACAGACACAGAGGCAGGCCATGTGAACACTGCACAGCTCTCCTGGATCCCCAGGGAGTTTCTGGGAGCAGCTGTGCTGCCTCCACCCCCAGCCATCCTCCAGTGAGCACTCCTGAGCTGACAAAGCAGCAGCAGCAGCATCCCTGCACAGCCAGGGATGTGCACCTGAGCAAAGCCAGCCTAAAGCACACACAGAGCAACTGGACAGAATTCCATCCTCCCCTGTTTATCCATGGAACTTCTCCCTTCACACTCCAGATCCAAAATCCCACTCAGAGCTGAGAGAAGAACAGGAGCTCCATGCCAAGGCTGAGTATTTATAAATGGGAGCAGCTTCTCAGCCGTAGCACTGAGCACTGACACACACACATGAGGCTTTTAATTTAGAACCCACAAAGCTCCAGAATCATCTCAGAGTCCTGACAAGACTCTGCTCTGTTCTTTTGACAGGCACTAAGTCAGAGATTTCAATTTAGTACTTCTCACAATTCAACACACATCACTCCCCACACCTAGAGAGCCACCAGAAGCATTTGCATCTTTATGTAAGCCCTGATTATGCAGGCACAGCTATTTTCAACTGGCACACAATAAACACTACAAAAGCATTTCCACAGTGCCTGGAAGATCCAAGGATCAAGAATTAAAAATATAAATTTACTGTCTCCTCCACAGCATGTTTAGTTCAAATGATCATCATTTCTGTCCTTATTCAAATGGATTTTCACTAAGGGGAAGTGCATTTAACCCATTATTCATGCAACTTTGGGAAAATAATCTGCCAATTCACATATAACTTCAAATGCACAGCAAAGAACAGATGACACAAAGTAATCATTTAAAAGTACTCTAAATTTTGTTCATTTAAGACTGCAGGAGTCACTTCTTATATCAGCTCTCTGAGAAATTTGAGATTCTTTTCTTTGGCCTGCATTACCCACAGCAGAGCACAATAACTGGAATAATGCACAGGAAAAGATATTCACTGATCAAAATTATTTAAGACACCAGAGCACAGTTATTGTAATAAAATCTTAGAGTTCCTTACTTCTCTCCCCTCATCCACAGTCATTTTTTGTACATAACACTTACAAAATACTCTGCAATGTAGGAATTTGAAAGTGTAGTGGCTACCAAAAGAAATTTGTGGGGGAAAAATGAACAAATATCAGGATTGTTATTCCAGGCCCCCAATGCAGAACTCTGGAAGGAACTCTGGCATACCTGCAGTGGTGTGCACGCTCAGGTTTGATACTACAGCACTTGGGACATTTGTAGATCACTTCTCCTGGTTTCAGTTGCAAATTATCCATGTATTCTTTAGTGGCATTTCCTTTGGGCACAGCCCCCTGAAATCATTTCAATTAGAGGAGAAAAAGCTTCTTAAATGGCATGAGAGCATTTAAAAATACATTTCATAGACTTCATACCAGTAACCTCAGGATAATTGCTGAAATAAGTTCATTTATTCAAAGCCAGTCTGCTATAAGCCAGAATCAATTCCAAATGAATAAATTACCTCTACTTGACCTCAAATTCAGCTTTATTCCAGCAAGACTCATCTCTGGCCAAGTATTAGCTTAATTCTCATAGAATTTCCTGTCACCAGGCCACAGAAATGAAGAGGGAGACACATCTTACCCTGCACATACAAGCACTGCCCATCATTTCTGAGGAGTTACCCTGAGTATTTCTTGTGGCATTTGATTCATGGGCCAAGCCATCCACAAAAGTTAAATCAGCAACTACTTGAAAGTTGTTATTTCAACTCTCTGAAGCCAGGGTTTAACCACCTGCCCCAAGTTTTTGAGAACTGTCATTTTCTTTCCTAAAATCTTTAGCTTGGCAGGACCAGCATTGGCTCCTTTACTCTTCTTTATTGTGCAGCTTTGTGGTAAAGAGTTCAAGGAACTGATTCAAAAGAAAAATAACTGATTGGGAAAAGAAATTAACTTTTAGTGATTAGTTCTCTGATCTGATTATCATAGAGCTGCATCCTGAGATCAGGATCTAAATATCTAAATTTGGATTAGTAAGGAGAAAATAATTCAGCATCATCATCACCCTGCTCATTGATGGAGATAAAGCCTTATCTGTGAGGGGAAGTGATTGTGAAACAAACTGGGATGTGGCAGCCAAGTGGATTTTCTGTACCACTGCTCCAGGTCAGCACTTCCTTCACACAGGGAGAGCCTTCTGCAGGTCAGCCTGAGCCAACTGCAGCACTCTACAATTAATTCTCATTCAAAGAAAGCCCCCTGGTAACATCAGCACTTGACACAGACACCTTAAGAACATCTGGGACAGAATTAAGAAGCCAGCAGGAACTCAGATTCCACTGCCAAAGACCTCTCTGCTCAGGGGAGTTTTTGTCACCTATGGCCTGGAATAATAAATTTGTGTTTGTGTTGGCCAAGACAAGCCCAGGTCCTGTCCCAGGTGAGCTCTGTGGCTGAGTGGTGCTCCAAACCTGACCAGGTGCTCACAGGGGCACACAGGGACTTCCTTCAACACTCAAGTTCTACTCCTGAGCTGGATTTTGCAATCTGAACGTTCTCACCCCAGTTAATATTTGGTGTAAACATCTCACACTCCCCTGTTCACCTGCCACAAGGATCAGAACCTCAGACCATCCTTTCAAGCATTTTGCTGACAAAAATATACTCTATTTCAAAAACATCT
This sequence comes from Chlorospingus semifuscus, assembly GCA_035048045.1. Lineage (NCBI taxonomy): Eukaryota > Metazoa > Chordata > Aves > Passeriformes > Passerellidae > Chlorospingus > Chlorospingus semifuscus. The sequence continues at coordinate 17,929,147 of JAWWMS010000028.1, forward strand.
TTCACAGTCACAGCCAGCCAGCAAAAATCTATTTTTTATAGTTACAAGTGTAAATTTAATTCATTTGAGTTTTGAGGCAGTTCACTCCTTTCATCTTAGTTTCTATCACACAGTTGTGCCTTCCATTCTGGGAGTCAGCACGAAAGGAATGGAGGAAAAAAGCAGTGACTCATCTCAGTTTGGATCATAAAAAACACCACAGGTCTAGAAAGACACCCAGCTTTACCAGCTCATATTTATAAGCAATAAATCCTTAAACCATTAACTCTCTGAGCTGTCACAGTTTGTAGAAGTTGTGATATTTCATCACTGGGTGTGGACAGAAGTAAATCAAAGACCTAGAAAATCATTAACTACAACACCCTGCTGGGTTTTTGAATGCTTCTCTATACACTGCTACTGGAGAAAAATCTCCATTTTTCTCCAAAAATCTGGAGAAAACAGATGTTTTTCCCAAACTTATTCCTTAAAAATAGTAATAGATTTTAGTACAAAATCAACCATTTAACCTCTTGAAATCTTGAGGAGTAAAAGTTCTAAGAAATGAGCACTTTCAAGACCTCTTACACCTACAATGCTTCAATGTGTGTTCAGCTTAAATCTCCCTTCCCTTTCCAAATATTCAAAGACAAAAATGCAGGAATCACATGGGACAGTGGTTTTTCCATTATGTCAAGTGTGCCTGAGGTTTTGCAGCACATCCACCTCTAAATGTTCTTCCATGGGAAGCATGGGAGCATTTCAAGAGATGCAGAAGGATGAAGCTACAAATTCTGAAAATAAATCTGATGAAAAAAGAGTAATAAAAATGAGGACAGAGAAGACTAAACTTTACTAGCTACTTCAGGACCTGGAGTAATATATTACTGATTTTTTTGAGTCTAACACTTTTATAAATTTTATATTGACTGTTCTATGGCTTCATTAATAGAGTAACAGGAGAAGTAGAGGTACCATCCTGATGATTAGCACAGGTATCATCAAAACCTTGAGGGTTTTGAATCTGACATGAGGATTTTGAATCTAACACAAATATTTTGATTCCAACACAAATATTTTTGAATCTAGCACAAGGATTTTGAATCTAGCACAAGGATTTTGAATCTAGCACGAGGATTTTGAATCTAACACGAGGATTTTGAATCTAGCATGAGGATTTTAAATCTAACACAAATATTTTGAATCTAGCACAAGGATTTTGACTCTACCACGAGGATCTTGAATCTAACACGAGGATTTTGAATCTAGCACGAGGATTTTGAATCTAGCACGAGGATTTTGAATCTAACACTACTTATCCCAGCAGAAGACTTCTCCAAACTTCTGTGCAGATGGATGGGACAATCCAATGCCAAGGAACTCTTGGATACTTACTGGATCAGTCAGCATAGTCCTCAGGTGTGACGACAGAGCCAGCACCGCCAAGCAGTTAAAGAGAACCCCGTTGATCACGGAGTACCAAAAGTCTTTGGAAGGCAGCAACATGACAAAAGTCACTACAAAGTCTGCATAGACCACCAGGAGCCAGGTCATGATGGCACAGACCATGCCACAGCCATCCCTGATGAACCAGACCCTGTCAGCCATGTCAGCCTCCGAGGAGGAGGAGGAGGAGTCGTAGCTGTCATTGTCGGCCAGGAGCGGGTGGTGCTCGACATCGCGGAAACGGTGCCCTGATGACTGCATGGTTTGCTGGCCTCGCCCTGCAGGGACAAACACAGCACCACCACCATCATCATCATCACTGTTATTCATTATTAATGAGGAAATAGAGCACAGCTGGCTCTGGGGCTTTGTTTCTGGGAGATAAAGCATGTTCAAGTTCAAAACAGAACTGGGATTCTTTCTGATCGACACCTGAGCGATTCTGTGAGTGCAGAAAGATGAACATGAAAGAAGGGGAGACACATTTTAAGGTTTTGGTTTAAGGGATTTTTTGGTTTGTTTTTAGTTTTGTTTGTTTCTTGTTTTGCTTTTATTTCTTATTATTCTAATCTAATGTCATTGGTAATAAATTAAGCTGATTTCCTCAGGTCAAGCCTGTGATGGTAATTGCTGACTGATCTCTCCTGCTCTTACCTTGACCCACAAGGCTTTTTTTTATATTTTCTCTCCCCTCTCTGAGAGAGACACACAGACTAGCTTTGGTGGATGTCCAGCCAGAGTTAACCCACCAGTAACATCCAGCTTCAATGCCTGACAAAGGGATTTTAGACTGGTTTCACTTCCATCATGCTGTGCTCATAAACCACTCCTCCTCTTTTGTCAAAAACTCAACTTCTCTCTTTTATCTCAAGCTAAAATGGCAAAGTCTACATTAAATTACAGCTCATGTCTCTCTGAAAACAGAAAATTATGGCACCAGCCTGCTGACTTTTCATTCTGCTCCAGCAAGTGAGGGAAGAGTACAAAGGAACCAGGATGGAAATAAAGCTGTTCTAATACACTGCTCACAACAAACAATGCAGCAAGTCAGAAAGCAGCTAAATTTGTTGACAAAAAATGTTATTGTTTTGGAAAAACCACAAGCCTGTTACAAAGATCTATTGGATAACTTATCAAATGGTCTCAGATCAGCCCAACCTTAAGGGAAACAAATGGTTCTGGTTAAATGAACATGGCAACAGATTACATGAATCAGATTTTCAAAGAACACATTAATTCATTTAATTTCATGAAACTCTTTTAGGGCTTTGTTGTCCTTCCAACGTGGAGCAAAAACCAGACATGAAGCCTCAACAGTTCTCATGAAAACAGAATTATTTTCCAGACATCTCTCCCAAGGAAAGATATGGAATGGCAGAACTGAAGTGCTACCAACAAACAGGAGACAAATTAAAACTTAAACATTAGGCCTCAAGAATATCCTGCTGCCTTAAAAGTATACTGTGTTCTGAAAATCATATTGATTCCTGCTATTAAAGGCCATGGCTGAGAGAAACCTGAAAGCATTTCTATTGATTTATGACAGGCACACAGAGATCTCCCTTTTTTCCCCCTTATTAATGGCAGTCTGTACATGACTGTAGGGATTATGGCACTGCAATTTCAATTTCCATCCCAAGACCTTGAATATGGGATCACTCTGTTCCTCTAGAATGGTCCAAGTGACCATTACCAGGTGAAGACACTGGCACTGAGATGGTGTTGGATAAAGATGTGTTTGTCTAAACCCTTTAAAAACTCTTTATCAGGAATCAGAATAACACATAACACAAGAAATCCTTCTGATCCTTAAGCCTTGCTGTCAGAACCAGGCAGGAGCAATCCCAGAAACCAGAAATGAAAATAAATACATGCAGATGCAGCAGAGAGATGTGAGAGCAACTGCAAGAATAGCTGGGAAGCTCCCAGGACACTGTGAGGTGTCTGAAGGACACATTCTCTGCTTGTGGAACAGAACAAACTGAAATCCAGCTCTGCTGCTTGGATCAATTTCTTGGAGTTAAATTGTATTTTCTGTTCACACATTGGGGTTTTTTTGGACAAAATTCCTCTCTCTCACCAGAATGCAGCTGCTAAGCCAAGGATGAAGATGTCACACACTAGAAAATTACCTTAGGAAAGAATGAACTTTATCTCCTTTAAAAGTAATTTAAGCTTAATTTAACCTAAATATGGCCCTCTTGTCACTCAGTTCAAATTATCCTGATCTTTCTTAATGTTCAGAATTAAAACTACAATCTGTCCCCATTAAGTCAAATAGCATTTTGGGACATCACCAGCCCTTGTGGTCAAGAAAATTTAAGTGTCATAAAAATACATAATTAGCAGTTGAAACATGAAGATAGCCATGCAAATCAGTTATTACTTCATCAAAAAAGGGCTTTTAAAACTTTTAAGAAATGTTTTAAATATGGAATGGCACAGAATTACTGCATTCATTTTGCTTAAATGTCTTAAAGACAACCAAAAAATTTTAGCACAATTAAAGAAATCCAAAACAAAATAAATACCTCAAAAATGTTTTGTATGTTATTCTGACATCCTGTCCTGCCTTTGGCTTATCCCTGGTTATTCACATAGTCATGTCTGATGGAATCTGCAAAGACATCACCAACAAACTGATTAGCAAAGCTGCACCAGGAAAATACTGTTAAATACAAATAATAGACATCAATAACAGAATAGAATAATATACAGAATAATAGAATAGAATAATAATAGAATAATAGACATCAATAGTAGCACTCTGAAACATGTTGCATGTAGCTACAATGAAAAAGTTTGTGTTTTATTTAGAAACCAGGTATTTGAAACCTTGACATTTTTGGCTGTTAACTTTTGGAAGTCACCACCTGGCACTTGGAGCAGGATTGCAGAACCCTGCATTTCATTGCTATTTGGGGAAGAGAACAGAAGAGGTGTGGGCCTGAACTGCTGTCTGGTTAAAGCTGCCTAAAGAAGCACCTTGGGTTTTCTTATTCATTGGTTTTATTTTCTATTTATTTGAAGTAAATTTTTTTTGAGACATTGAAATCACTCTTATTTGCAAGGTTAATTTAAAATACTTTGAAAGTAACATAAGGATTGTGACATTTCAGAGCCACAGCAAATACAAAGTCACTTTCTTGAAAAGCTTCTGAAAGCAGCTGGTTAGAAACAGATACTCCAAACACAACATTACTGTGGAGTTCTTCAGTACCCTTTTTCAAAAGTTCCCAGTTCAAGGGGAATTGAAAAAGAGAAGTCTCTTACCTTATTTAAACAAACCCAAACATTCTACTGCAAGACCAAATGGTAATTATGTTTATTATGAACATATCAGAATTATTGAAGAGATTGGGTTGGAAGGGACCTTTAAACGTCACCTAGTGCCACCATCTACCATGGGCAGGGACATCTCCCGCTATCCCAGGCTGCTCCAAACCCCCAAAACCTGAGTCTGGACATCCCTGACAGAACTTCACCACCCTCAGTGCGAAAAACTTCTGCTATCAAACCCCAACTGACCCTCTTTTAGTCTAAAACCACCCCCTTCTCTTCTGTACCACTGCAGGAAGCTGTGATTGCTTTGTGCTTTGCTGTACAAATAAGCTTTTAGACTTCCCTAAAACTTCACAATATTGTGAAATGCACACCCATTAAGCTGTCACCGAGGTGGCATCTGGTGGCAGCTGAGCAGAGACAGGAGCAGACAGGCTGAGTGTTGCCATTAATGTGCAGTGCCACCCACCCGGGGGAGCTGGGGCTGACAGGCAGTGACACACTCAGCCCTGCAGGTGACACACTCAGCTCCCAGCCATCGGCTGCTCCTGGAGAGCTCACTGCTGAGACAGGGACGTGATTTGTTCAGTCAGCCCCGAATCCCAACTGCAGTCCTGTGCAAAATCTGTGTTTGTCACAGCCTCACCAGCTCCTGCTTTATGTGCAAGTGTCCCCTCAGCTCAGCGTTGCAGGGATAATGGATTTAGGCATTGCCATGGGATCTGCCCACACCTGGGTCCCTGCGAGGGAAGAGGATCAATGTTTGGAAGCTCTCCCTTTATGAAGAGCTCAGCATCCCCACTGAGATGCTCACAGCTTCCCTCTACTCTTCATTTATTTGCTTTAATGCCTCTCTTAACCAAATTTACTCTTGGAGTACAAAAGGGCAAAGCATTAAACTTCAACCTCCAATACATCAAGCCACAGTTTTTATTTTGACCTTGTACAAATCTTTATTCAGCACCAGAAGATAGCACCAAATTATTCAGTGTTTCATGCCCAATGTTATGTTTGCACACGTGGTTATATTAAACCTGACCCAACCCTGTTCCACTCTTAGGTGTTATTTGAATTTCTCATCTGACCTGCACCTCACTGGTACTGAAACTCAGGTCTAAAATGCAGATGTACTGTTGGAATAAAAAACCACAAACAACTTTTGAAGAAGTTCTGTTATAAATTCATGATCACCAGAAAGACGGCCTTGTAAAACCACTGGGTTCAGCAGAAGAAGGTTGCAAAGGGCACTAGGAAGACAAATGACACAACACAACTAATTGTACCATAAGGCCCCTGAATTGGTAATTAAATAAAAAAACCAGGCATTTCAGGGTTAGGAACAGTCCTTTTCTCTGCTATTTTTTGAGGATGAACAGAAAAACATTGTAGGAAGAAATAAAAGCTTACTTCTCTGTAATTTTTTGAACAAGTAAGAATTTATATACAGGCTAAAAAATCCATCAGCTGTCAAAGCAGAAATTTTTTTTGGTTGCCTTTTCCTTCAAGCTACACAATGGACAGCTCCTAAGATTCCTCCCATTTAGTGGTAACAGAATAAAGAAAAAGCCTTTATTTCAACATTTCTGATTTCTCTCCATAGTTGCAGAGACACCAACACATTAGAATAATAATCCTGCAGCACTTACACACAATGGATTTAAATCCCACCTGGAAGCAGAGCACTGGGGGCAAATCAAAATTACAGCCCTGTGATTTCCCTAAGAGGTTACAGCATAAACATTAACTGCAGGAACTTGGGAGTTTGAAGCAAACCAAGCAGGCAAAGCTCCTCCTGCACCCACGGGCAATTTGGACAGATAAATATCTATCAGATAATGTCTGCACAGAGCCAGGTCTCATTTAGAAGAATCACCTCCTTTCATTACAGATCCAGGCAAACCAAGCTGCAAAGGCATTTAAAAGGTCAGCTGTGGCTGTTTTAATTCTTTTCCAGGGACTGGTCTAGCAGCCACCCTCTCAGCAATCTGGGAACCTGGGATGTCCTAAACACAGCACACACAGCTCTGGAGAGCAGCAGCTGGAATAACTTGGGATGGAGATCCCTGACACAACCCTGCAGTGTTACCATCAACTTATCCCAAACCCATGCTCAGGGCCACAGCTCACCATCTCTCCAAAACCCTGCTGCTGTTCTTACAATAAATTAAGTGTTTATCTCTTGGATTTCCCCTTGCAGCTCTTTCCTTGTGCTGGTCCATCTCTGCTCTCCTGCAGGCACACATTAATTCTGAACACAGAATTAATGTGAGATTATTTGTGTGCACACATTGAAGAGAATATTCACTAAGTACAAATTTAACACAGTCAAGTTTCAAGCTGCTGTAACAATTCTCCTTAAGCCAGCCCCTCATGAAACACTGGAATTGCTCTTTTCCAGCTGTGAAAAAGGGATGTGCTGCTTCTAAATCTCCTCAGAATAAAAGTATACAGAAATACTTCAGCATAAGTATTGGGAAGTTGATCATCTAATTACTGATGTCTTTTTTTAAACTGAAAGAGAAGAAATTTAGTTTAGATGTACAGAACGAATTGCTGCCCGTGAGGGTGGGCAGCCCTGGCACAGGTGCCCAGAGAAGCTGTGGCTGCCCCTGGACCCCTGGAATTGTTCAAGGCCAGGCTGGATGGAGCTCTGAGCAATCCCATCTGGCTGAGGATGTTCCCAGAGGGGGTGGGAACAACATGATCTTTAAGGTCCCTTCCAACTCAAACCATTTCTATGACTTATGCCAGTAGCATCTTTATAAACATCCTCAAAACCCAGAAATGAGAATCCACAGCAAAAGAACTTATTAAAAAAGCAAGAAAACACCCTGATGCATGTATTCTGAAAACATGTTTATACAAAGCATTACAAAGCTTTGCTATCAGACATGGAATAGATTTATGATACCAAAACACTTTAATAAAAGCACAAAGTAATACCAGAGATGTTCAACAGGATACCTTTTCAATAACAGATCTTTCACCCTGAGATGTGAAAGTCAAAGAAAATACATCGCACATGACTTTGCTGCCCAGCAAAGAACGCTGTCTGATCCAGCAAGAGTTCACTGGGCACAGCAGCAAGGACAAAAGGCTCCTGGATGAAACAACCTTCACCTGAGAAGGACACGAACACAATCTGTGGCTGGGCTTTGATTTCTGCCTCTTCTGGATCAGAGCCACAGGCTCAGATTCAGATTAGGCCCCACAGGGCTGCAGGCTCACACCAATGTCAACACTGGTGCGTGAAAGCTGAAAGTTTTACCTCTTTGCCAACAGCACCTGCATGGATCACATCCTACTTGAGAGAGCAATTTTTTATTTCTCATTTTTGCATTCATCAGTGCACGCTCTGTCCTCACACTCCACTGAAGAGAGCTCAGGTATCACACACAGTGATCGCTCTGTGATACCAACCTGGCAAGCACATTTTTATCTTAGCTATTATATCCACATCCACATCCATGTGATTCTTCTTCCCAGGTTCCAAAAAATAATGCTATTGGTCAAACTATTCTCACTAGCAACTTCCAATATTCATTAGAGGAATGCTCAAGCCTTTGTTTTAATTGTTCCTCATGTTGAATTGCTCCTCATTTCATATTTCCACTATATTCTTCATGTTCAGCCATTCAACCACTGCAAATTCCATCTATTCACTTTCTTTAAAAGCTCTCCACCCTCATAAAAGGCACAAAAAAGAAATCATCAGATCTGTATGATACAAAATATCCCATGCTAAAGGAAAACCAAGAAGGGAGATAGAGTATTTAGAGAGATAAAAGTATTACCAATTCCTTTCAGCCACAAAGAGATCTCAGCTATTTAACTCTAATCTCAAACCACTAAAATTTCACATCAGTTTCATCTCCTAATGAACCACTACGGCTCCTTTTTATCTGCAAATTTTCAAAGTCAGAGAGCATTCACTTCAAAAGAGCTAATTTAAGTCTGTTAATGTGAACAGTCAAGGCGACTTCAACCTAATTACGTCTCCAGCAAAGCAAACAGTTACATCACTGTAACTCTGCATCCCGATACCATCACACCAGTGGATATTCAGCACAAAAAGCAACCAGTGATTTCCCAATCCCTTTTTTTCACGGCACAGATCACACACACGCCGTGCTGCACGAACCCACCCTCTCGTCTGAGAGCTATTTGCTTTCCCACTTCCTGCAAGCGCCTGGAAATGAGGAAAAGGAGAAGCAGGGGAACTCCCGGGAGCAGGCGGCAGGGCACGGCCGGGAAGGAGCGGGGCAGCCACGGGAGGTGCCCGCTGCCCTTCGGCCTCCGCACAGGGCACCGGGGCACGGCCGCGCTCCTGCCACAGCTGCCGGGGGAGAATTTTTAATTTTTTAGGGGTGTAAATAACGCGGAAAGCGATGGGAGATACAGAAACACCCCACGAAGTGCGCCCACAGCGCTCAGCCCGGCCTGAGGCGGCTCAGCCCCGCTCACCTTCCCCGCTCGCCCTTACCGGGGCCACGGCGCTCCCTGCCGCGGGGACCCGCCGAGGGACCGCCAGCGGATTTACCTCAGCAGCGGCAGCAGCGGCGGTGGCGGCGCGGCTGCCCTGGCGCGGTGGGGCGCTGGGGCCGGGCCCCGGCCGCTGGAGCTCCGCGCCCGCCGCCACCGCGCCCGCGGCTCCCGAGGCTCCCCAGGAGCCGCAGGATCCCGGAAGCGGCGGGGGCGGCGCTTCCGCGGGAGGCGGAAGGGACGCGCGCGAGGCCCCGCGCAGGCGCGGCGGGCGGGGCGCCCTTGGCGCGGCCCTGAGGGCAGGGCTGGGGCTGGAGCCGGGCACACCCGCAGCGCCCTCATGGAGCGGGCACGGAGGGCAGCGCAGGGGCTGGGCTCGTCTGCAGCGCCCTCATGGAGCGGGCACGGAGGGTAGCGCAGGGGCTGGGCTCGCCTGCAGCGCCCTCATGGAGCGGGCAGGGAGGGCAGGGCCGGGGCCAGGACTGGGCACACCCGCAGCGCCCTCATGGAGCGGGCACGGAGGGCAGAGATCCTCCCGTTCCACCCCGGCCACCGGCAAGGACACCCGCAGCGCCCTCATGGAGCGGGCACGGAGGGCGGCGATCCTGCCGTCCCTTCCCACCCCTGTCACCGGCAGGGACACCGCCCGCTGTCCCCGAGTGCGCCAGGGTCCGGCCCGGCGTGGGCAATTCCAGGGATGGGGCAGCCGTAGCTAAGCTGGGCGGACCGTGCCAGGGTGTTTCCGCCCTCACAGGGGAGAATTTCCTCCTAACATCTAATCCGAACGTACTCTGTCAGTTTGAGGCCATTCCCTCTGGTCCTGTCACTCCAGGCTCTAATAAACAGTCCCATTCCATCTTTCCTGTGAGCTCCCTTCAGGCGCTGCAAGGCTGCCATGAGGTCACCTTGAAGTTTCACTTTTCCAGGTGAACATTCCCAGCTCTGCCAGTCTTCAGCAGAGCTGCTCCATCCTCTGATCAGCCTGGAGCCTCCTCTGGGCTCTCTGCAGCAGCTCCAGGTCCCTGATGTCCCCAGGTGGGGACATCACCCTGCCCCTGCAAGAACCGGGCACAGAGGCAGTGGGTACTCAGTTCTTTCATGAAGAATTTGTGCTTTATGTCAACACATATTTTTGTGGTCATATTCCATTACAGTCCCTCATTAATTTGTACCTCATCCCTGGCAGTGCCCAAGGCCAGGTTGGATGGGGCTTGGAGCAGCCTGGGACAGTGGGAGCTGTCCCTGCCCATGGCAGGGGGAGGAATGGGATGAACTTTGAGGTCCCTTCCCACCCAAACCATCTGTGATTCTATGGTTTCACTTCTGAGAGCCTCAGGAATGTGATTTGGCACCTGATTCAAGAGCATGTTCAGCAGTTGTTCGCTGTGCTTAAAGATCAATAGTTAAATTGTTTGATATGGAAATACTACATGACACTCATTCAGGATTTCGCCACTGTGTATTAATACAGACCCAGTGGCTCAAAAAGTACAGGGAAAACCCTTGCAGCGTGTGAGCTGAGGATATTTTTAAAACAAAAATGCTGAAGGATGACAAACAGAAAGGATGACAACTCGGGCATGCTCCTGCATCCTTTTTTTCTTGTAGCATGACCACCATCTAGTGGGACACGGGCAGCCAGTGCACAAGGGTGCTGTGTGCTGATAAATGAATAAAATACAGCTGCTCACGTGCCTGTTTGTCTCCTCTTCTGTGCTGAAATATTGGGGGCTTCTAAAAAACTTGATTTGACATATTTTCTTCCATTTCCCAACAGCTGGTTGCACATATGAAAGGAAATTTGTCTATGCCAATGTCTCTGCTCTTCAAATGTAATTATGTAAATATTTATAGACACAAAATCATAAGAGCTGATCGTTTTCTAAATCTGCCTTCTCCCTTGGTGTTTTCCTTAATGTAACTAATGTTATTTATGTAGGAATAAAAATGAAAACAAAATAATATTCTATTATTTTTATTAAATTACAGTGAGTTTAACCCTTGAGAAAATTACCATTATTGTGCTTTTTATCTCAGGCTGGCTGAGATGCCAGAATTACCCAGGAATTTCAAAAAAGCTAGGTAGTGTGACATCTTTTTTCAGCAATATTGCAGATGCTTAAGACCTTATACATAAGCTTAAATTTATGCTGACCAGAAATTCTTAAATCCAGCTTGCTTTTTCTTAGTGTTTTAGCACCGCACATTGGTCACAGATTCCTGATTTCCTCCTGATCTTAAAAACAAATCAGTTGAGTATTTTCCTCCCCACATTTTTGCTGAACACGTGGAGCAGCTCTTAGATTTGTTTCAATACACAGAGAGCTGCTGTTGTCATAACAAAAACATCCCCAGGACTTTGATTCTTCTGCAAGTCCTGATGGTTTGGAACCCATTTCCACCACAATTAAATAATATTGCCAAGATAAATTGTTTGCCAGAGATAACTTCAAGCCCTCAAACAAATTACCTAAGAGATGTAGAAACAGAAGGTGGCACGAAACAAATTGTTTCCATGTCCTGTGCTGAGAGGAAGGAAGGAGCTTATCTCTGGTACAGATTCACACAATGCCTTCACCGTGGCCTGGGGAGACTCAGGGGGAGGTTGGGAATGCTTCACACATCAGGCATGAAATATTCACATTTCTCCTCCCCTCAGACATGCAAATATTGAAATTCAAATTATTTGTTTAAGGACTCCAGCAAATTCGGGAAGGGCAGCAAAGCTGCTCATGGATTGCATTGGGGAAAAAACGAGTTTAGAAGAATCTGTCATTTATTGTAGCCCCTTCCACCTCAGACAGAGGAGGATTTAATTCTGTGCATGTTTGTAAAGTCCCAAAGGTTTGTCATTTGTGTGGGACTTTCCCCACTGACTACTGCTTTGTGTCAATAACGTGCTCAGATTCTAGCAAAGAAGAAAAGCAGTTTTTCATAATCCATTCCCTTTGCAGCCTTTCTGTGGGCTGAGCCACCTCTGCCGTGCTGCAGGTGCAGGGTGATAACATTGAGACACATCTCTTTCTTTCAGGCTGTTCTCAATCCCTCCACAGCACAACCTGAAATATAAAAACAACCTTATCATTATTATCCCTGACTCTCTGGAAAACTACCTTATTGGCTCTCTGCCTGCTCTAGGTGCTTAACTTTAGGATGTGCCCCTTCAGTATTGGCTGAAGCAATGGTGATTTACAGAAATTAATTTCAGAACCTCATTGTCTGAATCTCTGGTGCCTTCTGCCCTTCTCCTTTTAATTTATTTGATGTGGCCCATGGACAGCTATAAAGCACCACAGAACAGCTGTGCCTGGTCTCAGAAAAGGGGAGCTGTGTAAAACTGAGGAACCTTTTTAAGAAGGTAAAAGGAACATCTAAAGTGCTAAAAGGTTTTGTGGAAACAACAGAAACATGATCACCGAGCCAGTGTAAGTGCACATCAGTATCAGGACAAACTGGGAAAAGGGCAAAAAGGAGCAGCAGAGCCCAGGAGGTCATTAAAAACAAGCTACATTCAGAGAAAAAAATCGAAAGAACCATAAGCACTGATCCATTAAACACAAACCAGGGCAGAGGTGGTTATAAAACCAAACTGAGGCACAGTTGAAACAAGGCAGAGAAATGCACAATAAATGTTTTTGCAAGTAACAGGGAATCTGCTGAGAAGTTTGGAGAGCTAACAGGGAGTCCAAGCACCCAGGAGACAAAGAAAGCCCAGATTCTGAGAGCCACAGCTTTCTCCAAAGTGAGATTGGCTGCACTTCAACCTCTCCTGAGAGGCTGGGTTTGTTTCAGCGCAGGGAAATGAGACTAAATGCTGATTGTAGAAGGAATAAAAAATATCTCTTGTACAGCCAGCCAAAAGCCTTCAAAAATATGGCTTCTAGAAATGGTACCTACAATGGTACCTGAAGAGACGCTGAGGTGCCTGCTGTGGGTGGGGTTTTTTGGTCCTTGAGTGAAATGGGCTGGCTGGAGCTGGCAGTGGGAGCAAGAGATGGACCCACTAATGCCAAGAACCCAATAAAACAGGATCAGAAACCGCAGAATCATAGAATTAGTTTGATTTGGAAGGATCCTTTTGCAGGCCATCTAGTCCATCTCCCCTCTGCCACGGACATCCTCAACTAGACCAGGTTGCTCAAAGCTGCATCCGAATGTTTCCAGGGATGGGGCATCCAGCACCTCTGTGACAACCTATGTCAGTGTTTCACCACTTTCCTTGTCAAACATTTATTTCGTATCTCTTAATCTTAAACAGACTGCCCTTCAGCGATCTGCAGCAAAGAGCTGGAGAATAGAGCCTCACACCCGCTTTTCCTGCCGCGCATCACTAGAGGCTTTCCTCTGGTGTCCTTCCCGGAGAACTGCCCGAACTTCCCTTGGAGTGCGTAGTAACTACATGGATTTAGCAGCAAATCCAACTTCCCCCTCGCGGAAATGACCGCGATCCGAGCCGGGACGGGAGCGGCCCCGAGGCGGGGTTTGGGGGCGGCCACAGCCAGCCCCGCACCGGGCTCCGCTCCCCGCGCTCCGCACCGCACCGCGCTCCGCTCCCCGCGCTCCGCTCCCCGCTCCGCTCCCCGCCATGCCGGCGCTGCTGGCGCTGCTGGCCGCGGCGCTGCTGGCGCTGCTCGCGGCCGGACGAGCGGCCGCCCCCGGCTCCTGGGCTCCGCTGAAGCGCTGGGCCCTGGGCTGCCTCCTGCTCTGCCTCTGCGCCTGCCGGCAGCGAGC
>JAWWMS010000028.1:17943166-17957491 GCA_035048045.1 Chlorospingus semifuscus
TGCCGGCAGCGAGCGGCCGCGGGCACCGCCGAGCCCCGCCGGCCGCGCCCGCTCCGCGCCGACCCCCACGTGAGTGACCCGGGACCCCCGGTGCTGGGACCTCTTCCCTGGGACCCGCTTCCCTGGGACCCGCTTCCCTGGGACCCGCTTCCCTGGGACCCGCTTCTGCCACACCCTATTCTCATAGCCTGGCAACCCTGTGTCCCACATCCCTGGCACTCCTATCTCCCTGTTCCCCTGGCACTCCATCTCCTGCATCCCCATCTTCTTCCACTCTTGGAACTCCCATCCCCAGCCTCTCCATGTTCCCCCAGCTTCACAACTCCCATCCCTGGCATCCCCACGTTCCCCCAGTCTTGCGACTCCCATCCCCGGCATCCCCATGTTCCCTTAGAACACCTTTTCCCCTTTGGACTTCCCTGGCCCTACACCACCTCCACCCCACTGCATCCTCTGCATTCCAGCCCTTGCATCCCCCTGGCAATCCCTCTGGTATTCCCGTTCCCTGCATCCCAGTGCCTGGCACCTCTCACTGCCCAACCCCATTTTTTTTGAGCTCTCCTTTCTTTTGGCTAAACTTTCACTGCTGCTTTTAAAGCTGCCTGTTTGTTCTCGGGGTGCCTGCTATGAAATACAAAAAGTGAAACCAAAATTTGATCCCTGAGCAGAAGCCTATGGAAAACAAAGGATTGCTGACATTCTCCCCTCCCTTTCCTGCCTCCTGCTGGAGCTGAAATCCATTTCCCTTTCCCCAGGCTCTGGATTCCCTGTACTTCACCGGCTTTGCAGAGACCAACAGCAGCTTTGTGATCGCTCGCCTCGCCCGACGTCCCGCTGGCCTCTGTGAGATGTGGCTCTTCCTCAGGCTGGATGGGATAGGCGAGTTTGAAGTGAGTGCTGGATGTGGGGTGATGTTCAGGAGCAGTGTTTAGCTCCTTTCTTGAACCTCTGATGGAATCCCAAGCCAAAAATTTATGTTCTCTGCATCTTCACACCAGTAAGGCACCAGTGCTGTGTCTAAAGGCAGTGGTGGAACTGGTCAGAGTAGTGGGTATGTTCCTTTTTCTGTAGGATCTGACACTCATTCCCCCTTCCCATAATCTGCACAAAACAGAACAGTTTCTAAGAAGTGCCTTATTAAATCCTCCAGGAGGAATTTGAGCATCCAGTATTTCCAATCAGATGCAGCACATGGTTGATGAGTTCCGTTTTCTGCTTATGGTTGGTTTTCCCTCCTTTTTTAATTTTCATGCTATAAAAACCATTTGGAATCACCTCTTTAAAAGAGAGAGAAAAGCTTTTAGGGATTTTTATGCACATCTGCTTCATTCTTGCTGAAAAGAAAGCTTAATCAGATATCATTAATCAGATTTTTGCCTGAGGATTTTCTTTTTTTATTAAGAGCTGGCTACATAGTAAAGAAGGAGAGAAGACCTGACATAAATCCCTCTGCACTCAACTCTCTTTATATTCACAAATCTCTTTCATTAAGTAGCCATGACCAGGAAAAACAGGAGAAATCCTATTTGGAGAATATAGAAAAAAAAAAAAAGAGAGGATTGATGTGCATTATTTTGGGTTTTTAGTCATATTTAGTATAACAAGACTGCTTTGTGGCATCCTCACAATTGAATTAAGAAAATCTTTTCCTGAAATGGTTCCTCTTTTTAGCACCCACAGCACCCAAACATGATGGTGAGAGATGAATCCAAAGAGATCTGGAGTGGAGGAGGACTCACTATGGAATACTTGGAGCCCCAAATGTGCTGGAAGATAAATTTTGATGGATTACTCAGGTATTGCAGGACTCCCTAATTTCATTTATCTACACATAAACCCAAGATTTTTTCAGCACTATCCAGAAATATATTTCATTTATTTTAAATTTTACCAGCATGAACCAAAAGCTGTTTGGTAACTAAACCATTTTGATTTTTAAGGAATGAAAACAAATCTGGTGGTGTAGAGTATTATGGATTCTTCTATTCCAATTCCAAACATGCAAGAAACATTTTGTTGTTTGTTTAGGAGTGATATAAAATTATGGTGCTTTGCCTTGCAGGAAAGGATCCTACAGACAGCAGTGGAGTGAAGAGGAAGGAGAACTTGTACCAGTTAAATTCTCTTTGCAGTAGGTTTTTCATCTTTGCTTTGGGATGTACAGTAAGCTCATAGCTCATTTAAAATGGCAATAATCAGAATTTTCCAATAAAATACAAAAATTGCCTCTGTCAAAGTAGCAAGTGCACAACTTGGCCTTGTATGAGCTGAATGCTAATAATGTCCTTTTTTTTTTCCTCTCTCTTTTTCTAGATGGGAGAACTCCACAGATGTTTTTAACTTTAATGTTGACAGTAACCCCAGCACATTTGCTCGTGCTTTAGCCCAGGAGCCTTGGACCATCGAGCTCTTCCAGAGGGTCAAAAAGTGAGGGGCAGGATTAATTTTTTCTGGGGATAATTTTTTCAGGGTCTGATGTGTGTTATAGTTGAATTTGAAGGTGAGTTTAATTTGAAGTGCTCTCTTAAAGGACATGGCTCTTGGTATCAATGCCACACCACACCTGGGGGATCCTGCACACAGATATCTGAGTGAAACCCTCAGCATCAGGAATATTTCTTATTCTTTCTGTTTTCATGGATTTAGGCAGCTCCCAAGTCAATGATCCAGGTATGGCTAAGAAAAGGAATATAATCCTATGAGAAAGGAGCTGAACTGGGTGTTTAAAATACTACACAAGCTCTGGAGAGCTAAAAATATGAGAATCAATGGTGTGAAATTATGTATATCAATAATGTGTGTGTTTTGGTGATACCTGCTGAGTTCTAAGCAGCAGCTGTTTGGCAGCCCAGCATTTCTTCAAACAAAGGGTGATTTTCTGTTCTGTCAGGGTGAGAATTTGCTGCTGTTTCATTCTCAGGTGTCTCATTATTTACAGTAACTGGGAAATGTAGAAGTGATGTGTAAAACCTGGGATAGCCATGGTCCAGATGCTCTGAAGTTTCCTTCATTTTGGGGGATAAATCCATCAGATTTGGCATTGAGGAGATTCCTGAGGAGGATTGGAGCTCTTGCCTGTGCTGACCCACTCCTTTCTTTCTTTCTTCCAGACAAAGGGAGCAGCATTTCCGACACGAGCAGTGGGGCCAGTCTGTTGGAGAGATTGAAATAGAAAATTCTGGGAAAATTCAACTTTCCCTCCAAGGCATTCGGAGCCACTCCTATGGTAAGAGCACTGGAGAGAATTCCCTGCCTTGGGAATGCCCTCAGTGTAGCTGGCACTGGCAGGGCAGTGAGATGAAGGATTAGCTGTTAAAATAACCAGGTCCATGCCTGGGCATGAAATAAAGACATTCCAGAGGAAATACCATGACTGGTTTGGGTACATACATTACAGAATCTCAGAATAATGAGGTCTGAGGTTGGAAGAGACTTCTAAGATTATCATTGCTTACCATGTTATCAATTACTGGATATTTCTTTATCCATAAAGGTCCTTGTGAAGTCAGGTACTGTTAGTTCACATTTCCCAGGAATGGTGAAACTCCAGCTTGACGGATTTTGGGGTTTTTTTGCAGGTGTCCGGAACTGGGCTGAGATTCGCCGTTATGTGATGGTTTTGGCTCACTTTGAAGTAGGTGTTAACATGGCAATACAGGAAATTTTTCTGAGCTTTTCAGGCATGTTTAAGTATCCAGAAATAAGGATTTGGGAACATCCATGGTGCACATTAAAAGTTCTCACTAGTGGCACCATTAGCCCAGATCAGTGTTGAGAGCTTTTGCTCTCTCTCAAAAGCAGAACTGTGTGTGTAAAAACTGGGATTTTACAACACTGACTGAAGCTAAACTTCTTTGATATCTTGAAAATGTTTTGGCTTTTTCAAGAAAAATTAGGCAGGCAGCTTTACAGGAGAGATTCTCAGCTGCTGCAAGTACCCAGCACTCCCTGGAGCTGCTGCAGAGCTGATTCCCATTAATGGGGAGCCTGAGGTGTTTGAAGCATCCTAAGCCTTCATGACAGCAGTCAGCAAATATTTCTGCCTGTGCTGAGCCATAATTCTCTGCTGTGCTGCGTGGGGAGAGGCAGAGCTGTGGCTGCTGGGAGCACACAGCCCAGGGACATGCTGAGGGCAGCCCCTGCCAGCTGCCAGCCAAGCCCAGCAGATGCTCCTGAAAAGGCATTTCCTTTGCCAAGCCAGGCATAAATCAAAACTCTCTATTATAGGCAGCATTACAGGGGTTTAGACTGAATTCAGAATAAAATTTATTTTCCCAGCTTGGAAAATCCCACTTCTGTACAAATCCTGATTTATCATGTGGCTGTATAACATCAGTGTGTATAACCAACCTCTCCCTGTTGTCCAGTTTTTCAAGACTCAAAGTGGCTGTGGCTGTTCTGCCCCTAATTAAAAGGCAGCTGACTTCATTAAGAAGTTTATTGCAGCTTGAAGTTTGGAGTCCTCTTACCCTGAGGGTCTGTACATTTATAGCATCAGAGGAGGCTTAAATTTGCCTCAGAGCAGCCCAAGTGGAGCATGAAGGGTCCAGACCTAAGGATGGAAGAGAAATTAGTAAAACCAGGAGATTCCAGTTCCTTCTAAACATTTTCCCAATCTGCTGCTCCCAGACATAGATGAATAGAGGTTAGAAAAGTCTGGTCATAGTAAACCAGTTTTGTTCTTCTTTGCAGGCTTTGTTTCCCTCCTGTGTCCTCGTGCTTTGGACTTTCTGTTGTTCCCATTGTCCTTAATTTGTCCTGAATGTGTTTGGTTTATTTTCCTGGATTTGTTTGCAGCCAGATCTTCATGAGAGATGTAGTGAAAGGATTTTAAAGTGTGAAGCCATAACACATTGCATAGGCTGAGTTCTATCCTGTGTCTTCTTGGTCCAGCCAGTGAAGCACCCTCAGAAATGAATCTGCACAACTCTGGCTGCTTTTTCTTTCTCTCTCTTGCAGGATGGGACTGCAGCACATTTAACAGTTATCAGCATGCCAGCTACCACAACTCAGTAAGTGACCAAAGAGCTTTATGTTGCTAAAACCTCTCATCTTAGAGGTGGCAAAAGCTGCTCTGCAGGACACCTTTGTGTGAATTCCTGCTTTGAACCTGTACAGCCCAATTTCCATCCACGCCCCCATGCTCCCAGTTTTCTATTTGCAGTTAGTCACAAGGACAGCTTTCACCTTCCCTTTCTTTCCTTCCCTTCAGCTGCTGAGGGCTGATGGAGCTGTCTGTCTGTCTGTCTGTCTGTCTGTCTGGATGATTTAGAGGTACAAGCTGGTTACTCCCAGCTGTTTGAGAAGGCTCCAGCTGCAGTGGGGCATTCCACAGGAGCCCTGCCTTGCTCACTGGTGTTCTCTGCATCCAGAGGGTTAAAGACCAATGTCCATGGCCCCAAGGTTGTCCAAGCCCCATCCAACCTGGCCTTGGACACTTCCAGAGATGGGGCAGCCACAGCTTCTCTGGGCACCCTGTGCCAGGGCTTCCCCATCCTCACAGGGAAGAATTTCTTCCCAATATCCCATCTAACCCTGCCTCTGGCAGTGGGAAGCATTTCCCCTTATCCTGGCACTCCAGGCCCTTTGCCAAAGCCCCTCTCCAGCTCTGTTGGGAGTCCCCAGAGCCTTCTCTTCTCCAGGCAGAACAATCCCAATTCTCTCTGCCATTGTTCTGGTGCATTTGAGTTTTGGTTGAACTTCAAACCTGCTGCATTCCTGTCCCCTTCAGCCTCACTGTAGGTTATGTGTTTTTTCCTGATGGGAGGAAGGCTGGCATTGAGTGGTCCAACGCCTCCCTGGCTGAGCTGGCTGAGGATGGGCTGATCCAGGAGGAGTATGGAGTCAGTTTTACTGCTGGTAAGCTCAACACAGTCCAGCTGCCTCTGCCTTCATTTCTTGGCCTGCAGAAGTTCCTTTAGTGGAGGAAAGACTTCTTCAGTGAGATTCCTGGGGAATGCATCATCTTACACCCTGAGAAATCTACTTAGAACCATAAAATCTTGGTTTGGGTTGGAAGGGACTTGAAGTTCCTCTGGTTCCAACCCCACTACCATGGGCACTTCCCTGCTTAAATGAAATTATAGTTGTGGTGTGTCCTGGGTGAAATGTGTCCACTGCAGGATCAGGGTCACAGGATCCAGAGGGAGAGTTACAGATTCTGTTTGTGCTAGTCCACATAAAATAGGGATTTCCACATTTTTGGGGTGTCAGAACATCTCTTATGAGGTAGATTCAGCAGGAAATATGGTTGATCATTTTACTTGATTTGCAAAGCAGACAGAACTATCACTCTTCACAAAAGCATAAAAACCCCCATACACAAAAATAATAGATATTGGGATTGTTTTGAGATAAAATACTACTGCAAGTTGGTGACTTTGTTCCCTTTTCACTCTTCTCCAAGGTGGCAAGAGCTTTGATGTTTCTGCAGCTCTGGATAAGCAGGCCTGCCCCGTGGTGTACAATGGCCTGACAGGGAGAGGAGTTTTCTACGAGTGCATTGCAGATTTCCAACTCAATGGCTTAACACCAGGCTGGGGCCTGGTTGAATTTTATTACAGGTAAAATAATGACAGACAAGAAGAGGTAAAAAACTCCCATCCTCCTGTAGTTGCTTGTATGGTTACAACTCCATAGATATTTGAAGCATAAATGCACTGATTTTTTTACCTGATGTAAAAAAAATGTTGCTCATTTAGTGCCTAATGTGTTTTTTAACTTGACAGGCACTTATATTATTTGAAAAGGAATAATTGCACAAGCACTTCATGGGTGCAGCATATAATTTGTTTGTTATGTAGGTTTATGTGGGTTTTATATAGGTCTCCATGTAGGTTTATGAGTTGTAGGATGCTCCATTCTGGACACTCTATTATTAATAGAAAATCTGTCCCATTATAGACATATAGAGTCCTCACCCCAAACTGAGGCAGTTTACAGGGTGAAACTTGCTCACTCAAGGATTCATTTGGATAGATAAATGTTCAGAAAATCCCTACAGGAATGGCTCTGTTAGGGGCAAAATTATATCCACAAAGAATGTGCTTCCCTTTTCAGGGAAGTGCTGTTTGTCACTCTTTCCCTGGAGCCTTTTCCATATGGAGTCTTTGCTCTCATGAAAGAAAAAGGCAAATTTTGTTGCTTACATTTTGTTTGCTTTTTAAAATAAACACTAATCCTTGGCTGCTGGAGGAAATGCCATAAATGACTTTCAGCAGATGGAGACCTCAGCTCCTTTGGAAAACCAGACATATTTAAAGCACATCAAGCAGGCCAAAAGTGCAAAATACCTGCTGGTTGCACTTGAACCTGCAGCTGCTGCCAGGTCTGTGCTCCCTCCCCTCTTGGGCTGTCCAAACCTGCCTGGTGGAGGAAGTGACCCAGCAGGGAAAGCCTCGGATGAAACCCAAACCGGGCTCGTTCCGCAAGCCCAGACAGCCCCAGGGAGCCTTCACTTGGCACTGCTGACACAATTCCCATTGGCTCCATCTCATATCTGCTCCCAAATCAACCCCATGGGACAAATGAAAGGGTGAGGGTGTTGTTCTTCCTCCTCTCCATGAGACACCAGCTCAGCGTTGTTGCTCTTTACGCAGGGACGAGGCCGCCCAGCCAGTTCCAAATCTGCAGCTTGGTTCCAGAGCAGAGGGACCTGACCCTGCCACTGATGCCTCTCCCTCATGATCATCTACAGGCACATCCCAGCAATGCTAGCAAGCAGCAGCTTTCCAAAGAAAATGTAATTCCCTGCAAAAACCAGCACTGGTTTGAGTGTAGAGCTTGTCACAGGATGCTGGGGAGGTCAAGGGTATAAAAGGATTTGGAGAGAAATGAGATCTATTTTTATTAGTGCAGCTTTCAGTGGTTGCTAACCAGGGTGGTCTGGAGGCAATTTGAAGGAAGTCTGATTGCAGGAGGAATGCACTGGGAGGGATCATTCCATGCTCTGTGCTTTGGTGTTTTTCCTAAACTTCCAGCTGCTCCCCACCGTGACGACCAGGACCTCAGGCTATGTGGATCACTGACCCAATTTAGCAGCTCCTCTCTTCTCTCAGATTTGTTTTTGAAATAAAAACTGTGTATTTCTGAACTCTCTGGTTGTTATAGTCATTAAAACGTGGGAAAAACCTGTTACAGGATTTGATAGTTTTGTCTGTGGCTGTGTAAAACATGAAGTGGAAGGAGCAGGAGCAAGCACATCTAAATGAGGTGTCCTGTAGGAATAGCATTAATGGACAATGAAATAAGTGGCACAAACATGATTTTCCCTTGTCTGAAGGAAAGCCAGGGTCCAGTTTAGGAAGGGATCTGAATTCCTCATCGTTCCCTTGTAGGTGCCTTATTAACCACAGAATCCACAATAGTCACTGGCCTGAGGTAGGTATTCCCTACCTAGATGCATCTTGACATTAATTACTGAAAATTAAACATACTGAAAATATGTAAAAAAAAATAAATAAATTAAGTGGAAAGTGTGGAGGGGAGAAATTAAGGAAAGACACCTTATAATTAGAATAGTGCCACCATTCTATTTCTGAAAATAGTGAAATCTGGGTGCACATCTTTGTGGTTTTATAATCACTGCTTAAGCTGACAGAGGAAGAGATTTTAATAGAATTTAAAGAAGAATTTTTCCTTTCTGAGGCAGTTCCTGCACTTACTGCTACAACAGCTTTTTCTGCAGAATGGATGCATGAATACAAAATGATTCCACCTGCATTTATGACATGCATGTCCCAATTTGGGATGTGTCACTGAACAAGGCTGGGGTGCTGCAAGCCTGATGTGCTGTGCCATGCTGGTTTTATCAGCACCCTCCTGCAGCTGTGAGAGATCCCCATTCCCTAATTAATTCCCTAATTAATAACCTGCTCCCTGTTCTGCACTCCTGCCCTTGAGCTGCACCCCAACAGGTGCAGGTGCTGTGCCCCTCCTTCCATCCCACAGCACCCCTGGATGAGCCAAGCTGAATTTTGGGTGCATTTCTTTTGGGGTTGGCACTGATTCAGAGCTTTGGATTGTAGCTGCACCTCCATAAACCCTTCTCCAGTTACAGTGGTATTAATGGCCACATTCCTGTGAGCCTTGCACAAACTCAAAGATGTCTTAAATCTGTCTGTGCTCTCGTGGTCTCGAGGTGCTGAAACAGGGAGCTTCTAAATTTCTCCAGACAATGGTACTCTGACAGGAGGGAAGGCCTTATGCCTCTTTTTACACCTCAGAAATCAGTCAAATAGGTAATTTTAGAAAGGTTAGGAAAATAATGATGTTATACATCACAGTTTGTTCCTATTAAGTGTGTGACTTGTTTTGCTATGATCTCAGGAACATCTGTTCCTTTTTTTCTGTGGAGTTCTTGTCATCTCTTTCCCTTTCACTTATTTCTTCAAGGCTAAAACGTTAACATTTAGAAGGTGGAAGACAGGCACATAATAAAGCAAGGTTTTGGAGGTGTCAGAGCATGTAGATTATGAGAAAAATTGTTAATTTTGACTCTGGAATCACAGTTCGAGAAATCACTACAAAAATAATTCCCTGCCCAGGCCAAAAATTAAAACAAAAATCCCATCAAGGAAGGGATTGGTCTGGCTATTTCCTAATTCCAGACACTGGGCTTAGATGTAGGGATGCTGTGGGGAAAAGGCAGGTGTCTCCCCAGATTACTGGAAGTTCATGTTCCTGCAGTGGAGGAGGCAGAGATGAAGCCTTCATCACTCTCCTTTTGTCCTCTTCTTGTTTCTTTTGGTACCAGTGGGTGGAGGATTAGAGCACTCCTGAGTTCAGTTGGGAAAAGTTCAAGCAGGGTACAGCAAAATGATTAATAAAGTTTGGAGCTGGCAGGTTTATTTGCCAGGTGATGAACTACTGGTAGGGTATTTCAGCTCCAAGGACTTGAAATAATTGACTGTGGGGGTTTTCTCCCTGGATTTCAAATTACTTTAGAGCAAGCCTGTGTCCAGGACAGATGGAATAACTTATTTAATTTAAAATAAATCTCCCAAGCCCCACGCTTTGACCATATGAAGTGGTCCTTCACTTTGTGGCTCCTTTCTCAGTGGAAAAATCCGTCTTGGGAAGTGCTTCTGCAGCCCAAAAGCATTAATTTTGAGCCAAAAAAGCAATAAATGGAGGTGAGCCCTGGCCAGGAGTGAAATGCAGCATGTGATGTGCATGAAGGGGGGCAGCTGGAGCCTGCTTGGGATGAGCTGCTTCCCCAGCATCTGGAGGAGGGAGCACCTGTAATTCCTGCTGCTGTCACGGCAAAATGCTCCCAAAAAACCCCAGAACCTCCCCCTGGAGCTCCCTGCACGTTGAATTTCAGGATTCAGGCCTTGTAAAGAGGTCATTTAAAGGCTGTCAGCCCCAAACTGAGCATTTCCCATCAATCTGGCCCTGGCTACTGATGTCTAGAATGGTAAATATTTTACCGTGCTTATTTATTCTCCTTCCTTCTTGCAATTTTTCATGTGTTCATAGCTGTAAAGGACATTTTCAGTGACATTGTATTTCACTGGCAGAAAGAAAGGAAGAAAAAAAGTCCTTTTTTCTGTTTGGATTTATGTTGCAGCTTTACAGTTGGTGAAGCAAAGTGTAGCCCAGGGAGCTCTGTAATTTATCAACAGAAATGCACTGTATGGCCAAATTATCTCTGCAAAGCAACTGATTATTTCCAAAGTGGACTTTTCCCTCCACAAGAACGTGCTCAGCAGCCAAATAACTCAGAGACATTCCAGCCAGAGTGACTGATAACTGCTCACTCCCTTCTCCCATTTACTGGAACCCCAACTCCCTCACATCTGCCATAAAAACCCACATTGCTCTTTCCATCCCAAACTCCTCTTCCCTAAAATCTGACTGTTTTATTGTTGCTCTCCCAACAGCCTCTGAGCTCAGGTGTCTAAGCAAAGTCTCCAAAGGGATTTTTCCTGGGGGGCTTTTTGGGTCCCCCCTTTTGAGGTATTTTCCTCTCCTCGTCAAAGCTGTAATTAGTTACCGCATCGATTTTTGCTTTTCTTCGGCATAAAAAAACTTTTATTAAACCATAGTGCAAGTGAAGTTCATTCTAATCTGGCCATAAAATTTTACGAGAGGTGTAAATCAAAGGGAGGAGTGGCAGCAAATTCTCTGGAACAGTTGAGCCTTGTTCAGGCTCCCTCAGTGGAGTTAAATCCCTGCAGGAGCAATTAGCCTAACGAGCTGCTCTTATAAATAACGTCACTGATGGAGACATCTGGAGGTGTCTGCTCTGTGCAGAGAGACTTTCCAAATGTGCTGAGTGGTGAATGAGTTTTTTTTCTTTCTGGAGATGCAGATCTGACGTGTCCCAGCGTGTCACGTTTTTGTCCCGTTTGCCAGGAAAGATAAAGAAGGGAAAGCAGGAGTGACATTCTCAGCCAGAATGTCCTCTCGCATTTCTTGGTAGCTGAGCATGGGGCAGCGTGCCTGAAGTGCTGACCCTAAATTCTTTGGTCAAAGAAGGGCAGAAATGGCCCTGGGCACAATAAACCTGGGGAGGGCTCGTGGCTGAGGTCCTTGTCACAGCCCTTGGGACACCAGAGACTGGCAAGGCACTTCTGGCTGCTGTAGGGGTCAGAAATGGATTTTCAGAAGGAAATCCAGATGATGGCTCTCAATTTTTACTTCTGCCACAAATTATGCACACTTGATACCTTTTGAACATCATTTTTTAACCTTCAAACCTGCCTTTTGGACTTAGCACAGGAAATCCCACTCTTTGTTGCTTTTGTCACTCCTAAATGCCCTTTGAGAGAGGGCTGGGTAAGTAGTTGATAAAGAATGAAGAAATTAATTATAAAATCAGGTTTAAGAATATTTAATAGTGTTTTGCAGAGGTGAGGAGTGGGAAAAGCTGTGAGGTCACACAATGGGTTGTCTTTACTAAAGCATCCAGATCCCAGTGTTTCCTTTCCCACTCTTGTTCCTGCTGTTATTCTAAGGCACGTAGGCTTCTCCCACATGTTTATAAGCTGATAAAACCATAATGCCAGGAATGTTTTCCTTCCTCTATTGCATTAACAAAATAAGTGACTTTGCAGATATAGCCTTGTTTACCTGACTTTCTACACCAAAACGATCATTGTGAATAAATGCCATAATTCATGGAGAGGTGAGGAAAGAAGAGTTTCTTTTCTAAATGCTGATGCAAGAGCTGTGCATCTCCTTGTGGATGAGAAATGTTCTGCCCTGCTGGGCTGGCAGCCCTCGGTGGTGACAGCAGGGCTGACAAAATGCTCAGCCCAGATATCTGAGAATGAATCCCGGCAGACAGTGCTGAGCAATTCGTAATTGGACGTGTCAGGCAGCTTCTGAGGACACGGGCTGGGCTCCCAGCAGGGCAGAGCAGCCCCACAGAATGCTTTTCATGGTGCAGGAGGAGGATTTGAACCGATCCCTTCAGAGATTTTCCCAAAGCCATAAATGTGCTCTGCAGTGCTCTTGGAGGGGTTGAGTGCTGTGTGAGGCTCTCAGAACAAACCCCAGCACAGGGAGCTCAGGGGATGGGGAAGAGCCCTGAGCCATCACAGCCAATTACACTGAACTCCCCAAATACATCAAGCATTTCATCAAGGCAGATCAAAGGGCCTTTCATGGGAAGGAAGAGCTATGATCTGCCTTTTACCCACGGGAAAGCTCTGGGGAAGAGGCTGTCTGGCCAATTCTATAGCAGCATTCTTTAGCTGTTAACCCCAGAGTTTGCTCTCTGCTCCTCACAGCCCCTCCTGGGCCCTGCCCAGACCTACGGCAGCATTTCAGCTTCTTTGGGATGGGAAACAGAGCAGGCAAGGTGAAAAAAGGGAGGAGAGTCTGCAAAAAACCCCCCAGATATGGTCAAACCTGTAAATGAAACCTGGCAGGACCCACTGTAGATGCTCCTTGTAAATGCTGTGCAACACCCCCAGTAAAATGGTTAAAACTGTGACTGCAAAAAATGATGCTGGATGTGTTGGGCTGTGAGGAATCCTCAGTTTTCATGCACATTATGAATGTGCCATGATGATAATGCCAAGGTTTCCCTGCCAGTCACTACTTGGCTTTGGGTTTCATGGTCACAACTGGATCTGCTCAGCATTGAATGGATATTTAGTGGAGCACCTTGTTCCTGGATAATTGGGTGTTCTGGAGATGATGGAAAAGCACTGAAATGAGTGAGGGCTAGATCAGTTACCCTTCACCTTAATGAACTGTGCAGAAATTGTTCTTTAAACATTATTTCCATCTTTTTCCATTTGTCTCAGAGAGAAGGGGACATCTTGGCAAAGCACTCAAAAGAGCCATGGAATGGGTTGGGTTAAGGGAAGGGACCTTAAAAATCATCTCATTCCAAGCCCAGCCATGGGTGGGACATTTCCACTGGAGTCCAGCTCTCCACTCAAGCACACAGAGTGATGCTCATGGAAGACTCAGGATCTGCATTCACACAGGATCTGCATTCACACAGGATCTGCATTCACATGATGATTTCTTGGAATAACCAGTCCTGATTCAACCAGAACACCAAGTGTTTCTGCTCTGGGGAGGGATTATCAGGTTTGGTTTCAGCTGCATCCTGATTTCAGCCCCTCAAAGGCTCCTGTAACTTTAGGGATGCTCTGGAGCACATTTGAGGCTCTGCTGATACTCGAGGCTCTTCTGCAGTCAGTAAAAACTGGATAATGAAAACCCATTTCTAACCATCCCTTTCTCCCTCAGGCTTTCCCAGTGTCACTGAGGAGCTGTGACTCTGCACCCTGCTTTACATGGACTTGGCCAACTTTCTCAAGGAAGAAATATCAAATCATAAGATAGAGATTCTTTATTTTATTTAAATCAATCCTCACACTGCATCTGACTTCAATGCTATTTGCTAACATTATTGAGCAATATTTCCTAGAAAAGCTGTAATAACTCATGGCACTTTATTAATTCCCACTGATTGAGGAGTGAGGATTTTGTGCAGGCTGAGATGCAAATGGAGCAGAAAGGGCCCCAGATGTGTTCTGTGCCTCCCACATCTGCCAGAGCTGTGCTGACACAGCACAACCCCAACACAGAGCACCACCCTATCCCCATCTCTGCTTGGGAAGGCTGAGCTAGAACAGAGTTACAGAACAAAGCAGGGATTTATTAAAAGGATCTCCACAATGGATCCACCTTGGGCAGCACAGGAGCCCAGCCAGGGCTGCACCCAAGGTGAACCAAAATGGTCCCAGAATGAACCCAAAATGGTCCCAAAATGAACCCAAGGTGAACCAAAATGGTCCCAAAATGAACCCAAGATGAACCAAAATGGCCCCAAAACGCACGAGCGCTCCCGGGGTCTCT
>JAWWMS010000028.1:17975317-17988880 GCA_035048045.1 Chlorospingus semifuscus
TAAAATAAAATAAAATAAAATAAAATAAAATAAAATAAAATAAAATAAATAAAGAAATTCAAAATAAATTGTTGGCATCGTGTCTGAAATGTTTCAGAGTTCCCCAGTGCTGGCAACTCCTTTGAGCCATTTTATAACTGAGGATTAAAATAAGTGTATCTGTGGTTTGGCTTTCAGTGGAATGGGATGAAGGTGAGGCTGGACCATTAATTCCCATTAATTAATTCATTAATTCCCTTTGATGAGTTTTTCCCATGGGAAAAATCCATTGTCAGGTGGGAAAGTCCTTCTGGAAGCAGAGCCTCAGCTTTTCCCAAAGGGATGATCAGGAGATGGTCATGAAAAATTGGGATTGCAGAAAATTCATAGTGTGGGACATCCTCAGTCTTAAAGGTTTGATCAACACAACATCTCTGGAGCTGGGGATGATGGAAAAGGGCACCAGGAATCATGAAATCATGGAATCATTAGGGTTGGAGAAGACCTCCAGGATCAACCAGTCCAACCTTCCAACAAATATCAACATTCCCACTGAACTGTGTCACCAAGTGCCACTTTTACTCATTTTTTGAACATTTTCAGGGATGGTGTCTCCATCCCTGAGGAGCTTCTTCCACTGCTTAATTACTCTTTCAGTGATGAAATTGTTCTTATTATCCAGCCTGAAACTCCACTGGCACAACTTGAGGCCATTTTCCATTATCGTCAGAGATCCAGGCATGTGTTGGAAGCATGGACAGAGGTGAATATTGC
The DNA here is from genome assembly GCA_035048045.1 of Chlorospingus semifuscus. Classification (NCBI taxonomy): domain Eukaryota; kingdom Metazoa; phylum Chordata; class Aves; order Passeriformes; family Passerellidae; genus Chlorospingus; species Chlorospingus semifuscus. The sequence goes on from JAWWMS010000028.1 coordinate 17,976,071, forward strand.
TGATAAGGCAGGTGTGAATATTTTTAATAAGGCAGGTATGAATATTTCTAATAAGGCAAGTGTGAATATTACTAATAAGGCAGGTATGAATATTATTAATACTGTTAATAAGAGGCACAAGAAATTAGGTTTGGGTTGGACATGACCCTTCCTGCTCCCATTTTCTCAGGGCACAGCTCATGTTGCAGTTCCTCCCTTCCCAATTGTGCAAGGAAGGCATCCATGGGTGCTTTTAGTGCTATAAATTCCCTAAATTCCAGTGGGAATTAGACACAGCTGGTGGCACTGATGTGACATCAGTCACCTGGCCAAGGTGCCACAGGGAACATCCATCCAGAGATTTCAGAGCCACTGCCTACAAAATGCATCACAGGCATCTCATGGCAAGCTTTTCCTTCCAAAAAAATAAGGAATACAGAATATTGTGGGAAATGGATTTGTAGAAAATTTTTAAAATTTGATAGAAATTTTATATGGTATGTATTTGTATGTAAAATTTGAGATAAGAAATGTTGATTTAGAAATGTTTTGGAATAGGATAGATATTGTTGAGAGAGAAATGGAGATAGAAATAAGTTTTAAAAGATGGTTTTGTAAAAAAATGATTAAATATTTTAGAGAAATAGAATTATAAAAGATGTATTATAGTAAGATTTATAAGGGATAATTTTATATTTGTTTTAAGGTATTTATAACATGGTGTAGTAAAAGCTGATAAGTTAAAAACCACTAACAGTGTATTGTAATTAAGAGATAGTTGGCTTGTGATTGTGATACTGTGAATTATAACATCTGTATTGTCTCACCCTTCAGATAAGACTAAAAATAAAATAAAAGTTTTTAAAACACCTCTCAGTTGCTCCATCTCTAGATCAGAAAAAAGCTTAATCCCACAACTGTAACCTATCCAGCCAGACCAGTGTCAAAAACAAAAACAGTGTGAGAGCTGATGGTCTGCACAGGCTGAGCTTGGTGGAGAGGTTTAGTCCTGTGTCTGCTCTTGGGAAGTCTCTTCCCTGCATTCACTGAGCTGGGATTAGCGTCTCTTAGTCTCAAACTACTTATTTTCCACATTTCCAATGGCTTCTTTTCAATATCCCTGCTCTTGTGAGCAGAGAACAGCAGAATATATCATGTGCTGCGTTACACCAGCAGAATAATCCTGTATTTCTACTGGGAGATTCCAACAGACTTAAGGAATCACTGGAGAACTTTGCAGTGTAATCAGTGCTACCAAAACCCCTCTCCCAACATTTTTTCAGGGAGGGTGGGCAGGAGGAGGGGGAGATTTCCAGCTAATTCTTTCCATCTGGGCTTCATTTGCAGATTATGTGGGAAAAGGAGAGATTAATCCACGGGAGGAATGAGCAGACATTAATTTGCCATCTGGGGATGTAAACAGGAAGCCCAACACGTCGAGCCTCAGTGGCTGCTTATTGCTCCAGTGAGGAAAGATGAGTTGGTGCCCTGGGTCTTATGCTGAAAATATTTTAGTCATTTCTAATAAGATATTATAAACAAATGTCAGCCGAAAGCTTTTCTGAAAAGGGGAAGAGATCGTTGTCCTTGGATACAGGAGCAGCTGATGGGAGGGGAAAAATACACTTTGAATGAATTTGGCAAGAAAATCTCACTTGTTTGAGATTATTTTTCTTGAAGTGTGATTTTTTTTTTTTTGGTTAAATTTCCTTTGAATTGAGCATGTAAATGATCCCCCTGTTCAACTTTCGAGCATCTGCTGCTTCTCCTTTTAAAATTTAACAACTGACCTCAAGGACTGACAGTGCCTTTAAATCACAAGTTTAAGAACAATCCTTTTGTACTGTGATGGTTGGGTGAAGGAGGGATGATTTTTGTTTTTCTTTTTGTTCCCCACGTATTCACCAAGGCCAGCCCAGACCTCCTGTGTGTGGTGTAACCCCGAGGTGACAGGAGCCCATCTCTGCTTCCCTGAAATGAATATCCCTGTCCTTCCTGAGCAGGGAAAAGGTGGGAACTGAGTGTTTAAACAGGGATAACACTGATTCTTCTTTCCCACAGCTCAACTCCCACCTTCCCCTCCCAGGCCAGGGGTGGCTGCTCCAGGTTTCCCATCACCTGTCCCTGCAGGATTCCAGCAATTCCCTGTCCTGCTGCAGCATCACTGCACAAAAATCATTTCCCAAAAGCCTGGATCCGGGGGTGTTCGCTCCCAGGTTATCCAGAGGGTGATTTTTGCCTGTCTGGGCAGCAGCTGTCACACTGGGGGTCAGAAATGCTCCCAGGTCTCTGCAGACAGGGACTGTCCCAAGCCAGGAGTGTTTATTTGAGCCATTGCTCAGGACTCTGGACAATGAATGTCAGGCCCTGGCATTCACCATTATTACAAAGTTAATTTGAGGAATTAGGGCATTTTAGAGAAATTAGAAATTGTTTTTATGTCTGGCTGCCGAAATGGCACAGCCCCTCCTAACTGTGACTCCTCCATCCATCTTTCAGGACCTGCTGTGGGTGTGGGAGTTCCCATCCAGCATGTTCCACACGTGAGTGGGGCACTCTTTTTCCACCCCAAAACAACCCCACGTTCCTCCTGGCCCAGGAATCTCCTGCAGGGATGTGTCTGGTGATGGTACAGGGAGAATTTAATTTTTAAGGACTCTTAGGCAACTCAAGACTGCTAGAAGATAACTCATTTAAACCTCAGAGAAACCCCCTTCCTTGCCCATATCCCAAACTATCCTCTATATTAATACTCTTTCAAGTACATCTGTGTATGTGTGTGTGTGTATGGACTCATCTACCATTAATTGTGGGGTTTTATAAATTTCCATTCCTGTCTAATGACTTTTTACAGGCACTACAATTACCAGTTCTTTTTATTTCCATTCTAATGATTCGAACATGCACACAAGAAAAGCACAGTCCAGCTAAAGAAATAGCTGCTGTAAAATTCTATATATATTTTCTCCACATAGCTTTAAATTAATCCATTTTTATTGGGGTGCTTGGCAAAAAAATTAATCGGAAATTGAGTCCAAACAGACCAGGATTTATTGCAGGTCTATAACTCCGAAGAGTGACTTGATTGATTTAAACCATTTTTACAATAAAATAAAATAAAAATAAAGCAAGCAAATTATCCTGGCTTAAAAGCTGGAAAGCCATTCTCCCTTCTTGTGTTCTGCAATTTGAACCAGCTGAGACAGTGAACTCCAGCTTGGCTGTAAGATGAAAGAGGGCAGATTTTGATGGGATATTGAAGAGAAATTCATTCCTGTGATGGTGGTGAGGCGCTGCAGAGGTGAGGCTGTGATCCTTCATTCCTGGAAGTGTCCAAGGCCAGGCTGGACAGGATTTAGAGAAACCTGGGATGGTGAAAGTTGTCCCTGCCCATGGCAGATGAGTTTTAAGGTCCTTTCCAACCCAAACCATTCTGTGATTCCATGATTCTGTAGCTTTGACAGAGAAATTCAGACCAAATGGGGTTTGAGAACTTGGTTTTCAATACCTGACCTCCCCACAGATCAGTGTGGCTCCCTATGGACCTGTGGTGGATAAACCATGGGACAGAGCTGAACCCCTGTGGGCAGCCTCTCAATCCACGAGGAGATTCATTGATTCAAACTGAGTCATTGATTTCAAATTTGAAGGTGGTTTCTAATCCAATATGCAGAAGGAGATTTAAGTTTAGCCATAAGCACTTCAAGCTTTAAAGATCTTAAACTTCTCCATCCTCATCTCTTTAAATATCTCACCATTTTGTGCCCTTTAATTTTTGATTTTTTTTTGGTGCAGAAAAGCAAATCCAGGGAAAACAAAGAGATCTGTGGTGTGCTGTGAGATCCAGTGCCTGTGTGCACCCCTCTTGGTGAAAGCCAATCCTGCTGGAAGTCAGTGGGTGCTGAGGGCTCCCAGCACACCCCTGCTGTTGATGAATCCTCGGCTCCTTGGGAGGAATGTTTTCCAAGACTCATTTTACACGCTTTAAATCAAAGCACAGAGCGTTGCCTTTGTAAGTTTTGATAAATGCTCTCGTTCTATTTGTGTTCCTGTGGTGTTCAGAGGCTTAGGCAGAGATCAGGGTCCTGTTGCAGAAGGTGCTGCACAAAACCCTCTGAAGAGCTGACAGTGTAAACAGCCAAGGCAAAACTCTGAGGTATGGAAATACAGGGAGGTGATTTGCCAAAAATCCAGGGAAGCTGGAAGCAGCTCCCCTTCCCCATCGCTTTGGTCACCCAGTGGTCCAGCTAAAGACGAGACCCAGCTGCCTCAGGTGTGGCTGTGGCTAAAATTATTCCTCTTTTTTAGGTGTTGGCTTTAATGCTGTGCTTGGAGAAAACAAGGTCTGGCAATGCTGTTCAGAGCGAGCTGAAATTCAGGAGGCACAGAGCACATGGAAAAAGGTCCCCAGGGAAGTGGTGGAGTCACCTGGGAGTGTTCAAAATATGAATAGGCACAGCACAGAGTGTTGTGGTTGGGTTGGCAGGGTGGTGATAGCTCTGAGGTTGGGTCTTGGAGTTCTTTTCCAGCTTCAATGATTCCAGAGTTCTGCATTGACCTCTAGCAGAAGGAAAAAGGGGTTGCAGCAGCCCAGGAGCCACCCTGCTCATCACATCCCTCTGAACATCTCATTTTGGAAAATGAACTTCAAGATTACAACACTTTTCAACCATTTTATGGGTTATTCAAACTTTGGAGAACTAGAAAATATTTTTTATCCACTGTGAGGAATTCTTGACCCAAAAAGCAGCCACCAAATCTTTTCTTGCCCAAAAGCAACTGCCTGTCCCTTCTCCTTGTCCTGGGTGTCCTGGGCTGTCCCAAGCTGTCATTGCTGTCTCTCACAGCCCTGCAAGTCACTCAGCTCTCCCTTGAGGGGACTTGGTGTCCATAACGGAACCCCAGATAATTTATAATAACGAGCAGGGTCTGACCCCAGTGAGCCCCAGTGCAAATGCACCTCTGGCCACCCTGGTTTACAAATTGTGTGTTTCCTTCTTTATAAATCACATGTTTTCCTCCTTCCCCCAGTGTTGTCCCTCTGCCCTGACCAGTGTGGACAAGACAAATGGCACCAGACCCCAGTGTCTCTGTCAGGGGACAGAAGCTGCAAATGCCTTCTCAGGGAGTCACTGCTGACCTCACTACTCACACAGACAGCTCTGATCCAAGACACAGATTCCCCCCTATGTGCTCCTATGCATTCCAAATCCCTCTGTTTGCTTGGGTGTTTTTCTTTATCTCCCTGCTTTTCCTCTGTTAACTTCTTCCACTGGCAGTGGCCATCACTCAGTGGGTCACCCCCAAGTCATCCTGAATGGGAGCGCTGGCAGCACTTCACTTATTAGTCAGCCAACTCATGGGATCCTGGCAACCTTTTTCTCTCTGGAAGGACGGGGTCCAAGCTGCTCTTTGATGTTGTCAAACCATGATTTCCACTGGTCTCCCCGCTGATTCCTTTGCTCTCTCTCCCCGGGAGCAAAAAGCCACGGGGAAGATCTGAGTGTTGTGTCAGGCACCAGGCCAGCCTGGTTTCAGGCTTTGTTACTGCGTGCAGCAGACAGCCTGTCCACTCCTGGACCTCTATGAGGGATGCTTTCATCTTCTAAGAATTCTGTGCATTTCAGGTGGTTCCACCTAGAGAGCCCGTCCAGGCAGCCTCTGCAAAGCCAGCCTTCCTGAAAAACGAAGGAATAACAAAAAACCCAAGTCAAACACACAGATCAAAGTTTGCCCAGAATTTATGGTTTATGGATTCAGAAACAGAGAGGACAAGGTGAAATCTGCATTTCTGCTGGGATATTGATTTATTTCTGTTCCATTTGCCTCCTAAGGCTTGAAAAATGTGGACAAAAAGGAGTCATTCACCATGTCTGAGGCAACACGGGTGAGATTCTGGCCACCACTGAAGGCAATGGCAAGACTCCCATTGACTATGGTGGGGCCAGCATTTCACCCCACGATTTCTCATCTTGCTTTTTATTTTATTGACCTTTCTCTCGAATACGAGCGAAATGCAAATATTTTTTTGCAGCACAAGTCTTTGTACTCTATGAACTCTGCTGGATCCAAAGCACTTCATATGTATATAAGAAAAACAGCTAAGGACAAAAGGGAGGGCAGTTAACTGTGCAAATAATGATCTCCACAATCTATAAAAAACTGCCACGCTCAAAAAGAGATAGTGGTTGAAATGGTCAGGATAAATAAAACAGGCCCACGGCTGAATTTTGGACCACGAAGAGCATTCTCAAGCCTGCATGGTACAGACCACACATCTTGGGAATGTGGATGGACTCCGAGGCCACCTCAGCGTGGCCCCGTGGTGGCCATGAAATCCCAGACGTTTTACTCTCATTTTCAAGTCATGCTGATGTTCAAAGCCTAAGGAATCCAGCAGTTCTGGTGTGAGACAATGGGTGATATTCCCAATATTCTGGCAAACTGTTCACAGGGGGAAAATACGGATGTTTTTTTTGTCTGTGGGTTCAGTCTCCACATGGAATAAAAATAGCTGATTTCAGAGGCAAAAATTGCCCTCTCTGCTTTCACCCAAAGCCTTTTTTCATCATTGAAATGTTTTAGGATAACCCCCTCTGTGGTGTCATTGAGAATCCAGGTAGTGTCACACTCGATGAAATTTTTATTTTGTCTCCTTGTAGGAAAATGCAAATTGTCAGAGCTGGTTTTCACAATTATCTCACCATACCTTGCCCACCAAATCCAGAATTTCACCACAAACCTCTCAACCAGCAGCATTTATTTTATTGAGGGCTGTGTTGGATGGGAGATTCAGGCAGCAGGATTGGAACAGATGCTCCAGCAGCATCTCAGGCATTTGCAGATGGTTTGGGTGGTTTAGTCAGTCCCCAAAACAGTAGAAAAATGTGATTCTCAGTAAAACAGTCCTGATTTTACTACAAGCAGACGCAAAAGAAGTCATGTAGAGTGACAGGGCAAGGAAGGGCAGCTGTGGTGGGAAGAAAGCAGAGCTCCTGAATCCCAAAGTGGAGATGGGGTCACAATCAACATCTGATAGGACACAGAAATTAGGAATTATATCACCTATTCATTTGGAAAGCTTCCTATCCCTCCCAGAAGGAGAAGGCTTCTGGCATTCCTGTCTCCATCCTCACCTGCTGCCTGAGTGTTTTTCAGCAGCCTGGTGCAGTGGAAGGTGTCCCTGCAGGGAGTTGAAATGAGATGATCTTTAAGGCCCAAGATATTCCATATTCTATGATCCTTTAATCCACAGACAACCTCACTACTGCAGGATGTAAAATCCAAGGCTCCTCCTGTGTGGTGCTGCTGTGAGGCCTTTCCTTTATAACCAAATAAAAACAAGGGTAAGTTTTAAGTGCTCTGGGCTTACATTTTCTCCCCTTTCATTTATTTTTGTTTCGGAATGTGCCTTTTTTATTAAAAACAAAAACACAACAAAGACATTTCCATCATCTCTGGGGCCATGTTCTGATGCCTCATGGACCACCAGTGGTTCACAGACCACAGGGTGAGTAATGGTGCACGGGAGCACATTGAGTCCTCTGCTCTGACTGCCAGAGGAACTCTGTTTGCACCAACGTGCTCACCCGGGCTTTGTCAGACCCAGTTCTGCCTGGTTTGAGTTATGGAGCTCCCATCACATCTTTGGGGAAAATTATTTCGCTGTCTACCAGGTCTCTGGGGCTGGAATGTGGATTCATGAAGCCCACGGTGTGTATTTAGTAAAAGAGCACTTTGAAATTAATAAGCTTGAGGAAACGAGGCCAAAATTCTGTCCTCAGCCTCCCCGGTGTGGTGCTTGTTAAAATGCAGAGGAGCCTGTTGAATGACAAGGGGAGGAGGATGGGGGGCTTCTACAGGGGCTGGTGCATCACTGAATTTTGGGGCCTTTGGGAAATCCTTTAACGTTAATCACCCCAGCTGGGGAACTGAATAAACCACCAAACCTTTGCTAAAAAGCCAGCTCTGCACTTAAATCAGTGTTATCACTTACACAAATAACAAACAAATCGTATGGTTTGGGCTCTACTTCCTGCCTGGAAGGAGTGTGAGGACTGATCACTCACAGAAAGAGAATTTTATACTATTTTTGCTTCATAGCAAGTGGTGGATTGGACTTGTGAACATGGATCAACAATATTGTTCTTTCTGCAAACGTTAGAGCTCACTGAAACATTTCAGACAAGCATCCCATGAAGATTTAGTGGCCTCAGCTTGTTTGACTTGGAATTAGACATGATTTCTAATTAGCCAATCTTCAGCAGTCCGTCAGAAAATGCAGCAAGCTGCCAATTTTCACACCTTAGCAAAAAAAAAAAAAATCCCAATAAAACTTTTAAGAAAAATGGCCTATCATTTGTGCTGCTAGGAAGTTCACAATGCGTCCAAGGTTCTTCTCTATTCCCACACATCCATCCATCCATCCATCCATCCATCCATCCATCCATCCATCACACAACCACCACCAAAATATCAATATTTATAAGCTTAGACAGCCCAAACTACGACCATTTTATTAATTTCCTACAATTTTCCATAGAAAGGGGAATTTCAGTGTAGCAAAACAAGCCTCAACCATTTAAAATAATGACTGTTAACCAGTGTTTTAGCTGTTTAAATCAAAACACATACATTGGTGTTTTTGTAATGAAAATCTATAGGGAAATGAAAAAAAAGGGGATGAATAAATGATTCTGAAGTTTAAGCCATCAAAGAGCTGTTTAGGTCAAGCTTTGTAGTGAAATAAGCTCAGTGCAGCTGAGACTGCACTCATCAGTATTTTAAAGGTCTTTAAAAATATCCATTGAAAGCATTCAAAGCCTTTTTTTCCAAATTTTATCAATTTGGATTCGTTATTGACCATGTTCCATAGCCCCCAAATCTCAGGTGAGAGTGGCTTCCAGGAGGACACCAAACTACAGCTACTTCCAGGACCAAAATAAGTCAAAATGTTGTTTTATGGAAAATTAGGAAGAAATTCTCCCCTGTGAGGGTGGTGAGGCCCTGGCACAGGTACCCAGAGAAGTTTTGGCTGCCCCTAGATCCCTGGAAGTGTCCAAGGCCAGGTTGGATGGGCCTTGGAGTAGCCTGGGGTAGACACAAGGTGTCCCTGCCCATGCCAGGGGCTGGAATGAGATGAGCTTTGAGGTCCCTTCCAGCCCAAACCATTCCCTAATCCCATAAAATGGTAGAAATGGAGATGAAACAGCAGAATATGTGCTCTTAACGGTGTCGGCAGGCCCAGCGATGTCTCCATCTAAATTTTTGCTTGTGCTTCACTTTTTTAGGAATGGTTCTGTCTTCTTTTCTCTCTCTAATCGTGGTCAGATGCAAGGGAAAATATTGTTCCCTGTCAGCCGCAGTGCTTGTTCAGCTTTGAGCCCTGCACCTGGCTATGAACAGCCTTGTGGGGGCTTCTTGACACCTCATCAGAGCACCTGGTACAAGAAAGGGCAGTGGGGCTCAGTCCTGAAGACCTTTTTCAGCTGGTATGGAACTCCTAACCCAGGCAAATTCCAGCTGCCTTTAAGAGACATTTTGGCCAATTAGAGTCTAGGTGAGAACTCCCAGATTTGGCCAATACTAATAAAATCAGAGAAATGTGAGTCGCTTCCTCAGCTCATGGTTTCCTTAAAGGCACTACCAGATGCTGCTGCATTTCTCTCCTCTCTCTGGGCAGCCCAAAGAAATCTCCCATGGATGTCAGTGGATGTCAGCCATGTCTGTTGGGGATTATTTGCATTCCTTAAGCCAGCACTCAGCCCATAAATTACGACAAGAAAGGCTCTTCTTTGAGCCCTCAACTTTAAATTCCTCTTCAGGAAGGTTTTCGCTCCTATCACGACCCATTAACCAAGCCATATGTAGGATCCTCCATCCAGAACCATTCCACTCCCAAAAACACAACTGTTAGGGAGAAATGAATATTTGGATTCACTCTTGTTTTCCTTTCTGCCTGTTTGTTTAACAGTGGAAAGATTATTGAAGATGTTATCTCAGGGAGAGTTCACTGGGGCATGTTTCTGTGACAGTATTATTGCCAAGGCAGTCGCCTGGCTCTTCTCTTCAACTAATAAAGGTGTGTTAAAAAGGAAAAATTGATCAAATGTGAGTTGACTCTAATTTCATTTGATATTTTTTGAAGTAAATATTCTATTTCTTATATATTTTGTTCTATTTTGAATTATTATCTGCTGCTTTTCCAGCATAAAAACTAGAGGGAGTCCAGTTGGGAAAGGAACTTTGGGTATCTGTTCTTCAGAGTCTTGCACCTATGGAATTGTGTGTAACCTGGGAAAATCCATATATTCACTGGGAAAAAGCTCTCCAGCACCCCACAGCAAGCATGAAGTACTTGCTAGGAGAAAGGAAATTATTTATAAATTGAGGGAATTGCCCAGATGGGGCTAAACCATGATTTACACTCCAGGCTCCTGCAGAAAAAAAAAATGTCTTTCTGCACCTCCAGTCTCCCTGGAGATTCCTGCCTGTTGAGGAGAGGGAAAACATAATTTCAGTTGCAGATCTGATAATTTGCAGTCACTCCCATGGATCTGAAGGCATTTTTGGTGCCTCCCAGAGCTCCATCACAGCCTGGACCAGCCATTCTGACCCTTCCAGAAGGGATTAATCCACGCAGTGAGAAAATGTGGGGTTATTCCTATCAACAACGAGCATCACGCAGACTTTAAGCAAGTTCTAAACACTCCCTTTGGTGCAGATGAAGTTTAACTGTACTTTCCCCCCCTCATTTCCAGCGTTTTCCCAGGCTGGGGCCGCCTTCCACGATCTGTCGGTAATTTGCGCGCATTGTTACCACTCAACGGCCGTATTCTTTCCGCTGACCCCACTTGAACTCGCCTCCCCCGGGTCCATGGCACGTCCAGGAGGCGAGGGTTTGGTTTACAGCAACGAGCCCTCGGTGGGGCTGCACCTTTGGACCACCCAGGAACGGCAGCAAGCCGTGGCACGGCTCAGATCTGGAGCCCACCTGTGCTCCTTGACCTGCCTTGGCTTCCCCTTCCTTTCTGCTCTCCTTCAGAGCCACCATGCTCCTCATCATTTAGCCCTCATCTCCCTCTCTCCCCTCCTTTCCCTCTCCTCACAAAATCAGTGGTGGAATTGACTTTGTTTTACCTTCACAGCTGTTCCCAGACTGTGCTGGAAGCCATGGGAACTCCCATGCCAATTTGCATCCTCCAAGAGGCTGGCCCAGGATGTTTTCTATTTTAATTTTTATGTCTGCACCTAGCGTTCCAGTTGGATGTGTTTTAAAGTAAACAGAGTCGATAAATAAAAAAAATGGTGCATTTCCCAGCCATCCCAAAATATTTCTGTTCCTCCCTCGTTGCCTGCCCCCTCCTAGTCCTTTACTGCTTTCACAGATACAACAATTAAATATTCAGCTGGCAGGCCAGTTTTTCCTCTTGCTCGGTTTATTAATCCCAAAATCCAGTTTTTAAATGGACTTATTCTAAAAGAAACAGAGCCAGAGTGAGGAATTTAGGTTGTTGGGAGGAAAACTCCTTATTCAGGACTTTTCACCTCAAATTAGTCATCAACCATCAGCAACAAAGGATGTTTTACTCTGACTTGGGGAGCCAAAACACAGAGGCTTAACGAGGAGGATGGGAGCAGTAATGTCCAGCTGACAGCAGCCAGCAAAGAGCCTGGAATTTCATCTGGATGTGGATGGTGGAAACCAGAGTGGAGTATGCCCACGTTCCAGGTGAAGGTGAAGGGAGTGGGGATGGGTCTGTCTCCCCCACCAGCTCTCCTGGTGCTCACCTTTCCTGGCCTTCTGTGTGTTTGGGAGCTGTGACTTCAAGGGAGTTTGCCCTAGGTTGAAGCACCAGCCTTTGATCCCAGAAGCCAAGGTCTTTATTAGTTTAAGATGGTAATTAGCTGAAATTAGTAATGGAAAGATTTTTTAACTAAATGAGCCCTTAAGAATTTGAAAAGTGCTGTTGGATGCATTTTTTAAAATATAAATCCCATTTTTTCTTACTTTGTGAAGCTGCTTTCTGTTCATCCCTTTCATTAAAGACCTCTGAGCTAAATGCTGGGGCTTGTGACTTGGGAACCATTTGGATTTTACAGCCCAAAGACGAGGCATTCATCTGCACAGCCCATTCCTGCTTGTTTATTGTCCCAGCCATGGGACTTCTTGGCTCAGCAGCCATCAGAGCACAGGTTCCAGCCTTTTCAGGCTCTCACTGTGTGTCCCAGCTGTGTTCAGACCTGGCAGCTCCAGCTGTCCTCCAAAAGCCACCTTCCTTCCCTTGAAACAAGCCTGGGGATCGTCAGGCCTTGGTGCCTTTCCAAGGTCTGTAAATTGAACCTGCAGGGCTCAGTCCTGCTCACACAGAAGGAGCCCAACTCCTCGAGCTCTGTGCAGCTGCTCTGCCTGCTGCAGATGCAGAGCACATGCCAGCCTCACAGCCCTGCCTGGGAAATAAGGGACTAGTCCCAGCCTGGAGGATCTAAAATGAAAAAAAAATATTTTTTTTTCAAAAGAAGATCTCGTTCACAGTCTGTTTCCTGGCTATGAAGGAATTATTCCTACACAAAAATCATGTTTGTGTCCAAACAGAGTTGTGGAAAGGGTGGGATGAGAAAGAAGCTTCCTCAAAGGCTGGCTGAATAAGTGGAGACTTTCTCACACCCTGACATCTGCTGCCCAGAGTCCGTCCATCCATCCATCCATCCATCCATCCATCCATCCATCCATCCATCCATCCATCCCTCCATCCATCCATCCGTCATCCATCCATCCATCCATCCATCCATCCATCCATCCATCCATCCATCCATCCATCCATCCATCCA
>JAWWMS010000028.1:17995632-18011244 GCA_035048045.1 Chlorospingus semifuscus
TATTCTATTCTATTCTATTCTATTCTATTCTATTCTATTCTATTCTATTCCATTCCATTCCATTCCATTCCATTCCACCCCAATTTGTGGGACAAGAGAGGAAAAGGCAGATCTATATGGGAAGCCATGAGGACGTTCCCTGGAATGGGGACCTTGCTCCCCTCATCTCAGCCAAGCAGAGGTGGAGCAGGGACACCACTGTCCCTGGGAATTCATCCAGGGAAACCTTCTGGGAGCAGGGAAAACTCCCTGGATAAAGGGCAAGATTGACTTACACAGCACATGCTGGCCAGCCAGGCATTTGTGGGTTTAGAGGGGAAATGAATGATCTGAAAATGTCCAGTTTGCTGAATTTGGTGGTCTCTTCAGACCAAGGCATTTCCACTGGCAGCAAAAGTCTCTGGAACAAACTTCCTGCAGAAGTAGCAGAGTAAGGAGCTAAGTAATTAAAAAGAGGAAGCAGACCCCAGAAGTTCTTTGCAGTTCCTTATTTCTGGACTGGTAATTTGAGGTTTTGTCCAGAGCTTATTAAATTGTGCAGAGCTCTCCATCAAGGCCAGCATTTAATGCTGTCCATACAGCAGCCTGTGGGGATCCAGAGGTACTAAACATGAATATTAAATAATCCAGGGCTCTGTTTCATGGTTTTCCATTACACTTGAAACTTCCCAAATCCTCTCCTTCCCTCCCAATTCTATTCTTCAAACACATTTTACCAGAGAGTCAGGACTGAGCAGTAAAGTTAATTTTCACAGTTTCTAGGCCAGCTGGCACAAACCATGGCCACCGAGCTGCTGACCAACAGAAGCATTTTGGTTAATTAAAATGCATTTTATTTATTTCATTTATTTATTGTTTTATGGTTATTTAATGTATTTTAATTTATATTGTCTGTATTTAACAGACAATTCCTGTGTAACTCACTGATAGTTACAGTTTGACAGAGCCACATAATTTAACTTCTACCAAATACCACAAGGAAGGCTTTATGCTATTAAACCCTGAGTCACTATCAAGAGCTAATTTTTAATGTGCTTTCCTCTGTTTACTCTCCTTTCTAATGTCATCACTGACTTTCAAAGAAGTCTGTAGAGCACTGACATGTGGAATAATAATAAGAACAGTCTATAAACACAGGGCAAAAAAATCTCTTTTCATTCATATGCAATATTTTCAAATGAAATAAAACTCTTTACTCTTACCAAGTTTGACTTTCATTTTTCCCAATTTACATTTTATGAGCAGTGCCTTTCAGTGTTGTAAAACTCATCCTCTGAGTACTTTTTAATAGAGAGAAAATCTTATAAAATCAAGTAAGCTATGCATTAAACCCGAGGTTTCACCGACCTGTTTTTGCAAGCTCTGTGCAAGTCAGGATATGGGACAGTCACTTCCTGCCCTGAAAAAGCAATGAAACACTGTCCCAACATATACAGATATAACGAATTGTGGTCTAATATTAAATCTGTGCCATTTCCCAAGCTCCAGATATGCTGACCCAGTCCCATGACCAATAAATAAAGAGCAAAAAACCCAAGGAGGATTTCTCAAGAGAAAGCATCCAAGTGCAATTCAACTGCAGGCAGGGCACAAGGTGCCTCTTCATGATTAAAAACTGTGTTCCATTCTCCCAGGCTAAACTCTGATCAACTCAATGAGCCAGATTCCACTAAATTCCTAAAATTTAAGGGCAAAAGGGACCATTAGATCATCCAGCAGACAACTCAGACTCTTACATTTCACCCCATTCCTCCAATTTCGAGAACTTGGTTAAATCCTCTGTGCTCACATCGTCCTGTCCCTCGTGTAAGACTACGGAGCTCATTATTTCAGGAGATAAAACACTTTGGACTAGAACTCTGGGCTGGTGGCTTTCTGGTTTATGGGATGACAGCTTGGAAAAGCCAAACCCACCCTCAGCTCTGAGCTGTGCAGTGGTGGTGACACAAATGGAACCCCTGAGGCAAATATTTCTTTATAAGGCCAGTGTAGAGATCCACCAGTCCCACAGCTGTGAGACCCCCAAGAGTGTCCTGATCTTTATCTCTGCCTGGGAATTAAAAATGCTCAGTGCAGGGCACAGAGAAGAAACCTCCACACCAGAGGATGATGGGTGCTCCTTCCATGAATTTGGAGAACGCGCCTTGTGTTCTGCAAGGGCAAAGGCCATCATTAACATTTCTTTTTAAAAAAAAAATAAAAATCTGTAATTAAGAATATCACTCAACTTTCTGTTTTAAAACAGTGTGTTCTCATGAGAGCTCCACAGGTTGTTTGAAATCTGGGCCTCTTCCCAGTATTTTTCAGCCAGTTTCCTGAGCTTGCTGACAGAGCTGTCTGGACGGCCACTGGCTCACATTCCTCGCAGTCTCTGCTCCAAGCCAGCTTCTTTGGGCCCAATTTCAACAAACACAGACGGACCACCACAATCCAGAGCTCGACGTGGGACTGGCACCACATGCCTTTGAGATATTGAACATAAATCAGCTGTGGCCAGCTCAGACAGATGTGGGCGTTCAAGAGAGCTGCCAGCTCCATAGGCTAAATGTGGAGCAGGACAGGGAATGCCAAGGATTGCAGGTCTTTCTTTAATGCAAATTCAGCTGGAGGAGCAGGAACAGCAGCCAGTTAGGCAGCTTTCAATAGAAAGCAGGTATTTGCTAGTGGATTTGCGGCTGGGAGGCCTGGGTTCAAGGCAGGGGACAGCATCTCAATGTTGGGTTGTTTCGCTCAAGACCCAGGAGAAAGAAGTCAGTTTTGTGTTAGAGGAGCTCATGCTGGGTTCTCCAGGTGTTTGCATGCCTCTGTGCTCTGAGCTGGGGGAGAAGTCACTCCTCTGAGCCCTGGGAGGAGACACAAACACAAACCTGACTCCAGAAACCTGCCTCAGGGGACGTGACTTTGTCCAGTGTGATGAGGCTGAGGTGCAGCACAGCATCAACTCAGCCATTTCTGGGGTTCCACTGGCACAGGGAGCAGCCCTGATCCCCATGGGAAGCCACAGGCACCACACCATGGGCAACTGAGGCTTCTGGGCACCCACTGACCATCCATCCTCATCCCAAAAGCCTGCATGGGTCAAATGCAAGCACTACCTGACATTCCTGACCCCTCCTTGGTTTTCTTTCTGAATCACTGATTTTTTTTTCCAGGGGTGCCTCTCTCACCTCTGCACACCTGTGAACACCACCATGTCAGGCTGGGCTATGCTGTTAAACATTAAATAAATATATTTATTTAATATTAAATAAAACTCCATCAAACAGCTGTTGTGTCTCCCAATCAAATGACTCAATAAATAGTGCAGAGCCAACAGATATTTTTAGTACTGCCTAATTACTAGTTCACTTATTAACAGTGACAATAACACTAAAAATATCACGTGTGAACACACCCAGGGGCTCATTTTGAAGGATTTATGCATGGAAATAACTTTTCTCCCGTGCCTGAGTCCTGCTGAGGCTGACAGCTTCCTGGCTTTGCAGAAACCTAATCCAAAGCTGATGGGTATGTATCAACAGGAGTGGGGCTGAGACGCTGCCGAGGGCGATAAGGCTCTGGGATGCATTTTGATTCCAAAATACTCCAGCTGTGCTGGCTGCTCTCTGTTTGATATCTCACCTGCCAGCTCCATCCTGTATGAAAACATGTTAGATGGCAAAAGGAGATATTGGAGGCTGCTCTCGTTTCCAGAGCCATGGCTAAAGCAGGGAACATTGTGCTTCGAGAGAAAACGCGGTGCTGACTGTTTTACTCAGCAATCAGGACATTCCACCAGATTTTGCATGGGAAGTTTACATTGATTACAGACCAGAAATGTCTTGTTAAAACTCCTGAAGCCAGAAGGGATGGAGCAGCCAGCAGCTGGCAGGTTATCCAGGGGTGGACTCTCATGGTAGAACCCCATCTGCCACGGCATCAGGTGGGCTGGAAACACCCAGTGCCCAAATCCTGAGTGCCACTGCAGGCTGGCAGTGCTCCCCGATCACCTCTCACTCACTGCACTTCCCCTTGGAGGAAGGTGTTATTCAGCAAAAGAAGCTGCAGAGAGTTAAGCTGACAGATTTATTTTATTTGTTTTTTAGGAGAAATCTGCACTGGTGGGATGGAGAGCGGTTGGAGAACAGTCTCGCCTCGTGGCAAACATTTCTGGTGTCTGGTGTCAAATTTATTGGAAAAGAATCGCTGCCAGTGTCAACTCCAATCTGTGTCAATGCAAAAGTTGGCATCAGCACCAGTTCCTGCCAGAGACAGAAAGCTGAGAGCCAGAGGAGTCCACAGGGGGCTGAATATGGAATTCTGAATATCCCCCTTTAATGAGACGACAAGGTCAGGGGAAGGCGACCCTGCCCTGGCTGCTTCTGGAACCTTTCTCAGCCCTTGCTGCCCTGGCTGGGAGCAAACGGTTTCTTTCACCCTTCCTCATCAAAATTCATCCATAAAAACTCTTTGTCTTCGTTACAGAATTGCCAAATTTTCTGTTGTTTTTTCTACATTATGGCAGAGAATGCAATAAAGGAGGAGAACTCGTGGGAAATGCTTTTTCCCCCCATAGACAAAACCATTAAAGTTGTTTGGGCATGAAGGTGATGTCTTAATTTCTAAAATAGATTCCACCCTTCCTCACCCTATTTTCTCTAATCACCAGCATAATTTATCTGAAATATTCAATATGAAGTATAGGAAACACTAAACAGAAAACTAAAAAAAAGGTGAATTTGGAAGCTCCTGTCTGTAATTATTCTAAAACTTCCACAGTCTTGCAGTTTAAATCTGACACTCCCTGCTCAGCAGTAATAAGGTTTCTTGAATTCTCAGCAAGTGAGCAAAAAAACATCGGAGGCTTGACTTCAATATCTCTTAGCAAAATATTTTTTTTCTCTTTAAAGAGAACAGCAACAAAGAAATCTGTCCTTAGGAGAGCAAACTTGGAGTATGGGATACACTTTGCAGCCTGGGAAGGAATTGATATGGATTAGGGTATTTCTGGCTGGCAGAACAAATCCATAATCCCAATCCTGACAATATTCCCAATACTGGCCTTGTTTTAGACATAGAAGCGTGGAGGTTTTTATGGTATGGAATTATGACAACAGACAAAACTTGTTTTCTAGTATTTAACAGCTCCATTTAATAAAAAGCTAAATTTTGTAGCCATGGACTGAAAAATAAGAGAGCAGCATGTTGCATTGTGAGGGTTCATGACAAAAGGTGAGCCTAGCAGCAGAATTTCTGAGGGAGTAGATATTTTCACCATTTTTTTCTGCTGAGAGGCATCCTTTTCCACCCTTGGCAAGTCAGGGGAAAAAAAGAATTCATTTATTTTTGATTGGAAAAGGTGAAAGGATGGAAGTGGCAGCTCCATCTTTCCTTTTCTCAGCAGTAATTTGCATTTTCTCTGCAGCCAAACTCTCCCCACCACCTCATCCCTGTCCCCTGAGCACCCTTATCCTCCTTTAACTTTTCACATGTTCCCTGAACTGAAATTTCCCTCCAATAACACATGTGTGAGACACAGGGGATAAGATAAGGCTTGTAATATATCTGTCTAATTTCTTTCCTTCCAGTGGAGATAAAGAGATACAGCTGAATTCTTTCCTCACTCCCATATCAGCAAAAACCAAGAAAATCTTGGGAAATAAAAAATCCCTTTTGAAGAGGTTATTGGTTGTTAGTGCTTTGATGAAGCTGCAAAGACAGAGAAAATATCTCCATAAAAATAAAATTAGAAAAAATAAAGTTTCTGAGCTTTTTGTTTTACACGTTAGGATCGTAAAAATTAAGTTACTTCCTTGGAGAGAGCAAAGAGGAATTTCCTTTGTCAAAAGGGAGGAAAAGGAGAGAAAATCTGGTACCTTCTTCCTGAGAGCTGCTTATCAGCTGAGGAAGGGACCTGATGTTAATTTAAGGGTAATCTCAGACAAAAACTCCCAGAATTGATTAAGGTAACCCTGCCACAGCACAAATTCACCAGAACCCTCTTGGACAATGGCAAAAGATCTTATAAAATGCTTCTTAAAGCCCAAGCACTGGAAATTATGGAGAAAACTCAGGAAACTAAAGCTCTGTTTTCTCTTTTCCTGTCTCCCTTCATGCAGCAATGTGTAGGGGTTAGGATTTTTAATCTGATTATGATAATAATAATAATAATAATAATAATAATAATAATAATAATAATAATAATAATAATAATAATAATAATAATTAATAATAATTTGCAAACCTACCCCACACAGAGAGAGGGGATCCTTCACAAATAGAAAGCTCTGCCCACACCTCTGGTTAAAACTAAAGTTCTTGTGCTGGAGAATGGATGTTTCACCAGGGTTTAAAAAGAGGAAATAAACAGATAAACTTTTAAAGTAATACTAATTAGTTAAATAAGGATTCCTCACGAGCAAATCCACTGCTGTTAGAATTAGGAAGGCATTAACAATATATTTTGCTAAACTAGGATTTTTTCTTGCTGGATTTCTCCTGGTAGCAGACAAATTTCAAACATTATGATTATTTTTAAAGCTCCTCAGGAAATAAGTGCAAGATATTAGAGGAACTTGGTCAGAGGATGGATCTTAAAAGCTGAGACTCCCATTTAATTTAGGAAAGACTTTCCCAATGTATGGCTACAACAGAACTGCCTACATGCTCAGAAATCCCATTTTTAGCTAAATCTTGTCCCATCTTGCTCTCTTTATTAAGACAATTCTTATTTTTGATATGTTTGCTTCTCCCCATTGCTGAATTCTTATCTATTAACCTCAGAGCTATGGAAAAGACATTAAGAATGCTGTCTCCTCCTCAAATTTTGGGGTTTTTTCCTCTGTTTTCTATCAATAAAGCACCACTGAACAGCAACTGCACTATTTCAGCTCCAGTCACAAAATATTTTGGATTCTGAAGGCAAAGGAGTGATTTATTTCAGCACCATTTAGAAGCATTAGGTGTGCCAAGAGATCATGATATGCCAAAAAGCTGCAAACATTCAGCACAAAAACAAAATCCGTGATGCTGCTGCTGCAAGTCAGGTTAAATATAGAAACCAGGTTTGGTGGGAAAAAAAGCAGCTAGCCAGAAAAATGAGTGCAATGTTTGCCTGGTTCATACAGAGACACAGGTGCCATGAGGAAAATTGTTCCAGCAGATCAAAATAAAACCCAGATCTTGGAGTTTCATGAGGTTTCCTAGATTGAGACACCCATCAAGGATTTAATAATAATATTTATATTATTTAATTAACTTATAATAATTTAATAGTAAATATAACATTTTAATTTTTTGGTTCAATATTCAGTCAGTGTCACTGAATTACTGTTAGAAAAATGTAGAGAAACTCATGGATAATTGGAATCTTGGATCCGTATCAGTTTCCAGACACTCTGTTATCACCAGCTCTGGAGGCCAAACCTCTCATTCTTCATCTTTTTGGTTGAAGTTTTAGCAAATTAATTATCTGCTTTAATCCTGAAAAAATCAACAGCACAAAAAAAATCTCTTCCTTCACCCGTGTTGGATGTGGAGCTCATAAATGGATGCTCCACAAGATCTCAACTTTACCCTTCCCAGGTTTTAACTCTCTTGCATTTCTAACTCTCTTCTTCAGTGAAATTCCTTGAAATGCAAATTTCAAGTGAAATTCTGGAGTTCAGGTTTCCCTCTCCAGTGCTTTCAGCAGCTGCTGCTTTTATGGTGCATATAATGGATGCTAATTTGACCATGAGCACGATATTTCCAGTTTGAGCTGCCTGTGGATCACTGGCACTCCAAAATTCAAAATGCTCACAGCTCATGCACCTCACAGACCTCTGGCAGCTCGTCCTGGCTGCCCATTTTTCTTGGGAGCATTCAAGGGGAAAGGAATTTGATGTTCTCTAAAGCCCCTGATGGCAAAAAATAAAACACAACCCCCACGAGAGGTCAAGAGGGCAGCAAAAAAAAGTCCTGACACCATCATCCTTTGGAAAGATCCCCGTGTGAGCTGTAAATACAGGCTCTGTTCCTCTGCATCTCCCAAGCTCACCATTCACAGGCTGCTCGGAAATTGGGTAAGTGTATTTTTTATTTTTTTTAATTTTTTTTAAATTTTTTTTTCTCTTACCCAAACTTGAGTAACCGCTTTTAAATGTATGGTTGGAAAATCTGGCTTGCACAGCAGACCTCACAGTCATTCTCCCAGTGAAATTGAATCCTCTTGGTTTATTTCATTTTACCTAAGACACCACTGAAGGAAAAATGGGTTTGGAGTAGATAAATCTCTTTCCATCCATGCCTATAGTTTTTTTAACAGAAAATCTTGAGGGGTTGGGGGTTTTTTTCCCCTTTCAGCTGTAATTCAGAGGCTGTTTTCTCCTCCCTGTTTCCCACTGAACACAAGGAAAAATTCCCTCGTGAGGAGCAGGTCCCTGCGTTTCCTTTGGCTGTGGCTGGGTGTCTTTGCTGGCTGTGTTTGATAAGTGACCCAGACAGGCAGGAATGATTTCCTGCAGGTCTCCCTCTGCCCTCGTGCTGGGATTACAGCCTGGGAGGTTTTTCAACAAGCACTCTCAGCCCCCATTTTTAATCAGGATAGGCCAAGAAGAAGTTGTAAAGTCAGAAGGAACGCTGGCATCGGTTCTGTGGCTCAGAACAGAGCAGAGGTTGTCTCCCTTCCATTTTCTGCAAACTCCCCCCATTTATTTTTTTTTTTTGTTGACCACACACAAATGGTTCTAATCAGCTTCCAAAAGGCCCTCGTTGGCATTTTAAGATGTTTGCTCTTTGCATTCTTCTCTACATCCCCCTTTCCCTTCTCATCTGAAAGCAGAGAGGATGTTGAAAAAACCGACGAGATTTTTTTTTTTTCCTTTTCTTTCTTCCCTTTTTATTTTTCTTTTCCCCGAGCAATTTCGGTTTTCCATTAGCTGAACACTTCTATTGAAGGGTGTTGTGCAACGGTTATGGAAACCTCTTTATTATGCTTGGAATGTCACTTTGGACATTTGTTTGAGTTGGACCGTGCGAGGCACGGCCATGGCAAGAACAAGGCAGGAGTTTGCTTCTCTAATGACCCTTCCTCTGCTAATGGGGCTCAGGTTGTCAAGCTGATCCATGTTCCACCCTCTCAGGTGAATCCAGGTGTTTGTCCATCCAGCTGGGAGCTCACAATGCCCCTGTCAGTCAATTAACCCAGAGGGATAATTGGGGATGCCTCTTCCAATGGAGAATCCTTCAATCACGCCACAGAGAAAGGTGTTAAAGGGTTTTTTTCCCCCCTCTGACAGCACTGAGCTGTCGAGGACATGGAGAAAAGTTCAAAGTTCCTCAGGAAAGAGAAAAGGAAAGATGGTTTTTGGCGTGAGGGCTGTTGTGGCTTCCCTCAGAGCTTGCTGAGGAACAGAAAGAAAGAAAAAGCAGAGGATGTAATGGCCAGTGACTGAGCACATGTGTCTCGTCCAAAAGATTTCCTTCTCTGCTACAACATTGTCAGTGAAATATATTCCTTTATATAAACAAAAATAACCCCCAAAAAATGAGCCTTTGGCACAGGCCGGTAAAATCACACATTCTGAGCAGGGCCAGGCCAAGATGGAAAAATACTCAGTCTATTTTTCCTAAAATCTACCATATTTCTTCACTCTCCTTTTCCCTTTTTTGATTTTTTTTTCTCTCTTCTTTCATCCCCCTGGCATGAATGTGTCAGCAAAACCCTTGGATTTTGCAGGTGTGTTCCAGCCCCTCCAGGTGGAAGCACAGTGGTCCTCAGTGACTTCTGTGAAGTGAAGCCCAATGGATCTGGCTTTGGCTGGAAGAACATCAAATGTTAATAACAAACACCTCCAGAGAAAGGATTTCCAAACCCTCAGAGGGAAATTTCTCCTGGGAAGGATTTCCAAAGGTGGTCCCCATGGATATGGCAGTCCCTGGTTTTCTGAAATGTTTTTTTTTGCCTGGAAGATCCTTGGTTCCAGCAGGGTTTTGATTAGACTTTACTCAAACAGATATAATCCAGTAATTGATTTACAGGATTGATATAAACTCCAGAGATCCCTTGAAAATATTTAGATGTTGGTCCATGAGAGGATGACACAAATTGATAGGAAAAACAGGTGGAGAAGCTGGAGAAGTTAATGGCTCAAATGAGTGTAAACTCACAGCTGTGAGTGAGGAGAAATTTTAAAGGGAAAAAAAGTACTTTTTCCTAAAATTTCAAAAATTTATGTGCTCATTTGCAATTCAAGAAGAAAATCAAACAACAACAAAAAGGAAAGAGCAGGAAGGAGAATTCTTTCTCCCTGTCATCTGGAGAGGTGGCTTTTCCAAGGAGAGAATAAAATGAGTTAGAATTGTAGGTGTTATTTAGGCACAAAAAGATGAACATTTGGCTTCTCCAGGTAATCCAAACTGGATAATGGTAAATAGCACCTTCACAACCACAAAATAATCAAGAAGAAATGATTTTATGGAGTAGTATCCCCAAAAACCAGTTGTTCCAATACCCAACAGGAGTAGTTAATGAGCAGTGCAAACTGTACAAAGCAGGGCAGTTGCTAAAATTAGCAGGAATTATTTTTATGCAATAAGAGCATCTGGTCTTTTGTCTTCCTGCAGGTTGGAGAAATCTGGTTTATCCTGCATAATTTTTTTCCCTTTTCCCTCTTCCTCAGGGCCAGCTACTCAGCAACAGCAGTGTAGGGAACATGACAATATAATGCTCTGTTTTCATTATTTTGAGCTAATTTTGCTTTGCTATTTTTAACTACTGTAAATGCTACTGCCACAGGGAATAGGTAGAAGTGTTTGGCCATTTTAGCAGACTGGAAAAGAAAGGGAATGAACTTTTGCATGCAGTGGGATATTACCCTTGCCAACACTTAAACGAAATGGGTTTGCCTGTGTTATTGTAGGACCATAATAATGTAATTACACAGCACTAGCAGAGGGTTTTACATCTCTGCAGCAGTCTGACATTAATCTGTGCAGTAGCTAAATATTATATCCCCTCCACAGACTAGGGGAGTGAGGAGAAGAGTAAATCTCTGGGATCATAAAGGAGATTATTGCTGAAGTGCAGCTGGGAGGAGGCAGAGTTCTCCCTGTTGGAGTAAAAGACAGGCACTGGGGATGCTCTGCTGCCTTAGGCAATTGTTAAAGTAAAATATTCTCTTGAGTTTTCACTTTTTGGCTTGTCACCGATAAATCAACCTGCTTCAGGAGTTTACAGGGCTGGTACTGCCCTTCATGGTGAGTCCTCTACACTCTGCAAAGCTGGGCAATTGATCACTTATCTGAGCTTGATGCATTTATTCTTTCATCTCTGTGAGGGCAATGTGCTTTACAGAGTCCCTGAGATAATTGGTTATAGGGACCACAGTGCTTGTGCCACTCCTGTTCCACAGCCCCACAACTGTAAGGTTGTCCATGACAAAGCAGAGGGGTTTATTTGGTTTTTAAGTGCCTGGTTTCGGTGTTTTGTTCCATTTTATGATCAGCACCCATTTGTCCAGCACTGTACAAGGCATGTGGGCCAGCAAGGCCTTGGCTCCTGTGATGAGACTCCTGAAAATTTGTCCTTACTCTTTAAAAACTCACATACCCCCTCTGTAATCACTCCCCAAACACAGCCACCTTCCCCAAAAATCCTGTCTACATTAATGAGTCAGCCTCAGAGGCTCTGGACACATTCCCCCAACAGCATTCCCACAGCCAGATTCCACCCTGTCCTTCGTTCTTGAACATCAACCTGAGGAAGAGTCTGCAAAATTAACTGAATGCCAGTAGCCTGGTGGAAGGGCATGGGCAGGAATTTCTTCTGGCTTCCCTCATGGATGAAACAGCCTCTGTGGGCCTAAAATGATTTGTCTTTTCCTCATTCCTGGAGGCCCACTCGCCTCCAGCATCCATGGAAGAGGCCATTTCTATTAATAGCTCTCAGGCCTTGCATTTCCTGCATCCAGAGTGCAAATGAAAACCCCTTCCTGCCAACCCTCCAGGGGAAAAGGCAATTTCCTCTGTCTCCCCATCCCTATCTGTACATCTGGCCATCCGACCTTCTGGATGTTTCTGTGCTCTGGCAGATTTACATGAAACATCTGCTGCTCCTGCCTGGGCTAGGTGGTGAGCAGGGAAAGCTGCAGGCTGGCTCAGGACAATGAGGGTTTCTCCCTGCCCAGACGACTCTTCCCGTGCTCTGGAAGGGAAATTGCACTCAGACCTTTGGCCCTGCTTGACTTCTCTTCCTGCTGCCCTTGTCATGCTTCCTCTGGGGCCTGCTCCCTGAAATCCTCCATCCTGCCTAATTACAGCTTCATCCTGAAGCTGAGGGAGGCCCTGACAGCTCAAAGGATGGGATTTGGGGATTTGGGACTCTGCTGATGTTGATATGGGATCATTTGGAGGGGATGAAGGTGTGAGATATGTCCTGTGTATGCACAGCCCCTCATGAGCAGGGCTGTTTTCTGTGGTGGCTTTGCTCTGTCTCTTTGTTGTTGAAATTTTCTTGATGTAGGAGACAGGCATTGATGCATCCCCTTCTCCATGTGCTGCACACAAAGCCACAGAGTGCAGACTCCAGAATTTTCACAGAATTCACAGAATCACAAGGTTGGAAGAGACCTCCAAGATCATTGAGTCCAACTCAGCTTCAGCACCTCAACTAAACCCTGGCACCCAGTGCCACATCCAGGCTTTGTTAAACACACCCAGGGATGGGGACTCTACCACCTCCCAGGCAGCCATTCCAGAACTTTATCACTCTTTCTGTGAGAAACTTTTTCCTAATATCCAACCTGTATTTTCCTTGGCACAGTTTGAGGCTGTGTGCTCTGGTTCTGTCAGTTCCCGGAGAAAGAGCCCAACCCCAGCTGAGCACAGGCACCTTTCAGGAGCTGTAAAGAGTGATAAGGTCACCTCTGAGTCTCCTTTTCTCCAGGCTGAACATCCCCAGCTTTTCTGGGAGCTGAATGTTGGACATGTCCCATGCAAAGCAGGGGCTGTGCCACCAACACTGCTCAACATCCACACTGTGAATGCAGACAGGCTTTCATCTCATTTTCACCCCAAAAGAGGATTGTAGACCTTGTTCAGGTGCTGCAAGAGTTAACCTTCCCTCTGCTCTGTCTCCTGTCCCTGTCCGAGCCTCTGTCCTCTTCCTGGAGTGACTGTCACATCCCTGTGACCCCTTCAGAGGGAATTGGCATATATCCTCCTCACAACTCAGCCTTGAGGCCTCCCTGGGATGCTGAACCATCCTAATGCTGTCCTGAGCCATCCTGATCCTGTCCTGAACCATCCTGATCCTGTCCTGAACCATCCTGACCCTATCCTGAACCATCCTGATCCCATCCTTAGCAAGAAAAGGACCGAGCAATCTTCAAGTAATTTTTGGTTTTCACTCATTTAAGAAGCAGAGGGAAGGAGGGTGTTGTGTGCTGGGACTCTGATGAAGTCTAATACTTTTGAGGAAAATGGAATAGCAAATTTTGGTGGTGGGGGGGGGTACATTTCCCATTTTTTGCTAAGTTTGTCTTTTCTGCAGTGATTATGATACATGAAATGCCTGCAACATTCAGTCTCCATTCCCCCAAAGAGACATTTGTTTCCAGACTAATAAATCTGAATCTGAATGTGCAACCTACTGAAAAAGCCGGTGCCAGCATGACCTGTTTATGTCTCCTGTGTCTCAGTTTTCCTGTTTGAGGAACAAACTCTCTGTTATGAGGTTTTGCAAGGTTTAAAAATGACAAGGTTTAGGTCTGTCAGGGGATCCAAATCATCCAGAACTAGATAAAAAAAGGACATGAAAGGAATGAATTCTTGTGTAAATGGAACCATTTTTATAGAAGATCTGTCTCCAGGATGGTTTGGATGGTTTGGCTGCTGAACTCTTTCCTCCTGACAAGAAATACCTCGAGAGCAGCTAATTAAATATTGTGATTTCATCTGGCGCCTTTGTTTACAGCGGGGCATTATCTTTAACAGCATCTATTTATAATGATCTCCACGAGATAATAAACAGTGCTATCCTATTAACAGGGAGCTCAGGGTTCAGCCAGCAGCAAGAGGAGCCTGCCAAGAGAGCTAGGTGGCCTTCTGTGCAGCCCAGAGCACAGCTGATGCTGGGATTTATGGCCCTATATTGCTGTGTTCCTGTTCAAACAAATACACACTGAAGGTGTGAAGAGAAGTTCAGTGATGTGTGTGCAACCCCAGAAGCATTTGGGGCACTCCCAAAGGGGAATGGCACCATGAACCCAGTCCCAGCAGGCAGCTGCAGGGGAGTAAAGCAAAAAACTTGGATTTTTAATGAGAAAAATAATCATATTTCCCTGAGAAATCTCTCCTCCAACGGATGGGGAGGAAGCAGAGTCCTTCACCTTTCCCATCCTAAATCTGGGAGGGTTTGGTGTTGAGGAAGCTGAGGATGAGCTCTGCCCCATCACAGCTCTGGGGGCCCAAGGCCATCTCCACACAAAGTTTCTTCCAAATGATCAAATAATTAAAGGAATGCATTCCTGCCAAGCTGTGGCCCACCTGGGATAAGGAAGCTCCTCAATGATTTCCTGGGAATGCTGCCACGTTCTAGAGGCCAGACAGAGACAGTGCCTGCAAGGGGTAATGGGTTTGGGAGTGATTCCTGTGCTTTTGGGGCTGGGAGGGGCTCTGCGTACTCCCTGCCCTGGTGTTGATCCTCCATCCCAGCCAAAAGGGAGTTTTGGGAGCAGGTCCAGCCCCTGGAGCATCTCCTGCGTTGGATGGAGTGAGGGTTGGAACCCTTGGTGGGGCAGACAGCGATCCCTGTGTTCATCCACGCAGAGGATTCCCCACACAAACAAATCCCTTTTCATGCAAACAGGGCCTGCCCAGGAAACTCAGTGCCCCCCACCAGGGAAAAGCCCATCCTGTTCCAGTGCCCATCCCACTGCTTTCATCCCATTATTTATTGCTTTGTTCCGTGTGCCCTGGAGGAGGTGGTTTTACCCAACATCTTCCATTTTCTAAGCCAAAGGAACCTCTGTGAATGCCTCCTGTCACTGCTGGGCTCTGTGCATGTTATATTGGACATCATCACCAGGGCTATGAGCAGTAATTATGTGCCTAATTGCTTAGGTGGTGTTTTAATTACAGCCCAAATTCAGCCACGGGTGAGCACTTTGGATCTGCTGCTCTTTGAGTCAACAAATCCAGACTTTGAGGAGACCTCACTGCACCACACAGCACCTTTTGTACAGCACCATCCTCAACATCCAGGCAAGAGCAAACATCCTGCTGAAAGGCAGCTCCTGCTGGAAATGGGCAGGAATTTCCAGCCTGTAAGAGCCGAAATGAGGGATGTGGGACTCCAGGCAGCTCTTCAAAATGCAGTTTATTCCATCCAAGGTGTTCCAGCCGTCCAGGGTCGTGGGTGACAGAGCCTGTGCCTACAGCTGTCATCTCCAGGGTTTTGGTTACATTGCATTATTTACTTTTCTTTTGGTTACAATGCATTTTATACTTTTCTTTCCTGAGCATCTTCATACAGTAGAACCAATCAATACCTTAACTATTATCTATAGCCCATCACAACTACTATAATTACCATATTCGTGTTACTGTTCTCCAATCACTAAAAGTCAGTACATTACAGTTTAAGCTAGAAGT
>JAWWMS010000028.1:18016004-18028871 GCA_035048045.1 Chlorospingus semifuscus
TCACCTATGTTAGACAGTGCACTTCTACTCTAAACCAATCCCAAAGTGCCAGCATCACAGCAGAAAATGGAGAACAATAAGAAGAAGAAGAAAGGCTGGACACGCCCAAGTTCCTCCATCTTGTCCCCATGACCCCCACACCAAAAATCCTAAAATCTGCATTTTCACCCTGTGATAATTTTGTTGTTACACCATTCAAACCTGTGTGACTTGCAGGTCCTCATACAAAGCTGGCAACTTGCTCCAAGGGTCACAATCAAACCCACAGGTGTTCTGGGCTGTGTGCCAGGGTCTCTGAGCCCCCTGGCGGGGTCCTTGGCAACTCTGGACACCCAGAGGGATGCACTGAGTTCTGACACGTTTCCTCCTGGATGGGGAATGAGTTGGATGGACCTCAGGCATCACAGTGCTCCAGTACTGCCCGTGGTGCAGGTTAATCGTGGCTTGGTGTGCAAAGCATCAGAGGAAAAAGCAGGAATATCAGCACCATGCACTGAGTCTGTGCCTGCAGGGCAGTGCCAGAGAGGTGTGGGTGTCTGTGACCCTGTTCACAGTGGGTTTTGGATGAGGGAAGAGATGAGGATTTGACTCCATGTTCCAGAAGGCTGATTTATTATATTATGATATATATTATATTAAAACTATACTAAAAGAATAGAAGAAAGGATTTCCTCAGAAGGCTAGCAAGGAATAGAATAGGAAAGAATGATAACAAAGGTTTGTGGCTCAGACTCTCTGTCCGAGCCAGCTAGGCTGTGGTTGGCCATTAATTAGAAACAACCAACATGGGCTAATCACAGATGCACCTGTTGCATTCCACAGCAGCAGATAACCATTGTTTACATTTTGTTCCTGAGGCCTCTCAGCTTCTCAGGAGGAAAAATCCTAAGGAAAGGATTTTCCATAAAAGATGTCTGTGACAAACATCCCCCAGTGCTGGAGGGATGTGGTGGGATGGACCTGGAAGGTTGACTCTGCCTCTTGCTAGCAGCTGGATAAAAATATTGGCTCAGCCTCTTTGCCACCCTTTCTGCCTCTAAACAGAGTGATGGGACATGTTCTGATGACTAGAAAAGTATTTTCTCCCTTCTGCCCCCTCTCTACGGAGAAGAGGGAAAATTGGCAAGAAAATAGGGCCAAAATGAAGGAACGTGGCAAGAAAAAGGGAGAGGAGTGTGGCTGAATCTCAGAATGCAAATCAGACAGAAAGTGCCTGTCCAGTTCTGGGAATGAGAAAGAGAAGGGGAATTTCCACTGAATTTTTCCCTCCTTTGCACAGATCCCAACATCTCCAGGGGCTTTCTCAAACTGTTCCATTTCTGAAGGGTTTTGAAAAATGCCAGGGACACAAACAAGCAATGAGTGATTTTCTTGTGCTGCTCTCCTCCTGTGGGTAACACTAGGAATCCTCCTGCTCCCATCCTGTACTGTTCCAGGCAATTTAATCTGTCCCTCTCTATTGAAACACAAATTTTAATTCTTCTGGAAAATTTGAGGAGCTCAGGCTGCCTGCTGGACTCCTCAATCTGCAGTGATCTCAAAGCCAAGTCAGGATAATAATTTTCAAGAAAACATAACTTTAAAATAAAATAATTTATTTTCATTATTTAAAATAAAACCTCACATTCAGCATAATTTTTTTGTTTCACCCAATCTCAAATGCATCCATAGAGGCACAGCTGAGAATGGATAGCAGCTATTGGGAAGGACACAGCAACAGCAGGGTGTGGGTTTGGCAGTGAGGGTTTTTTGGGATGAGGATGGAAATGTGTTTTGAGATGCTGGAGCCATCTGGGGGGTAGGAACAGCACAATAAAGCAACACGTGTCCTCAGCACGCTCAGCAGGACATTTTCAGGGAGGTTTTGGTAGGTTGCTGCAGAGCTCTTGAAATTACTTCTCATTTAACTCTGCCAAGAGAGCCAACACCCTCAAAACCTCTGATTTAACACTGCCCTTGTTGCAGTCAGTGGGAATTTTTTTCTCACTTTTTTTTCTCACTTGCAGTGGAGTTCATGACTCCATAACTGCACAGGGCTCGGAATTACAGAAAGAGCAATTTCAAGAAAATGTCTAAAATATGTTTGCTGGGCTTGTCAAGGCTATAATCTTGGTGTCCTCCAGAGCTGTAAGTGGTTACAAAATCGAAGGAATTTACCCAACCAAATCTGACCTCTTGTAAGTCTCCAGTGGGTACAGGGTAGGGTGCAAACACCACATGTGGAAGAAAGGGAGGTATTTTAGTGTGTGCAGCTTGTTCTTAAGCTTCTGAAAATTATCAGTGCTATGAAAAGCTCTTTGTGAGCTCCAAAGTCCGAGTGACGAGTCAACTCCTCGTGAATTATTTAGCCTCAAACTAATAACAACAATAACAATAAACCTAAAAAAATGAAAATGGCTGCTAAGCTCTGTAATCAATTCTTCCCTCATTGTAAATCTTGTGTGGTCTCATTTCTGCCCAGCCTCGAAGCAGGAAATGTTGTTTTCAAAGGAATGGTTACAAGGGAACTCTTTGTTATTCGTCCGTGAAACGCTTCACACAACGCAGCCTTAATCCTGGATTAAGTAGGTGCTGCTGCAGCACTGGAATTAATTGCATCACGTGGGGGAGCATTATTATTGATGAGCAGAATGACAGCAGAAATAACAATATTAGTTAAGGATTATTAAGTAGGAGAGCTTCACCTTGGAAGGAGTTTCTCAGGAAATCAGGCTGCCGTGGCTCCTGAGCTGTTGCAGGTTCCAAAAAAGAGAAATAAATATCCAGAGGTTTCATGAATGCAGTGACTGCTGTTCCTGATTCTCTTAGGATCAGAGTTACAGACTGGTTTGGGTTGGAAGAGACCTTAAAGATCACACAGTGCCACTCCTGCCATGGGCAGGGACACCTTCCAGTATCCCAGGTGGCTCCAAGACCCGTCCAACCTTGGACACTTCCAGGGATGAGGCAGCCACAGCTTCTCTGGGCAAAATTTTCTCTTGGAGTTTTACTTATAGGTTTTCCTTGCTCCCAGCATATTCTGGAGAAAACAAATCTGCAGTGGCTGCTTGTCCCCAGTGTCAAGGACATTTTTGTTGGAAGGACAAGTTTGCATGGAAAATGCCAGGTCCAGACAGGATGGGAGAGCTCAGGAGCTGAGCTTGCCTCTGTAATTCTCTTCTAAATCTGGGAAAGGGGTGTTCGAGGCTTCTCCCAGTGGAACTTTAAATATTTGAATCTCTTTCCCTAATAAACTGCTTTCCTAATAAACTGCTACCATATGTAAATGGAAACGTTCTGCTGACTCTCCATCCCACCCGGAGCTGCTCACTGGGGTGCTGCTACCCTTGTACACGGCACATACAGAGCTATAAAAAGTAGCAGACTGTGTCCTTTTAATAAATTACACCATAAATTTTACAGACTTTACCCCAGTGACTTTTTAAATCTCGCTTCGGTTATGCAACATCATCTTGCAAGAGGAAACATCTTTCAAGTGTTTAGGTTAGAGGAGCAGAATCTAATCCACTCGAGATATTTTAGAGTGCAATAAATAAATAAAATGTACCCTCTCTCTTCAGGATGAAATATGACACGCACAGAAGGGAGACAAGCAGCTTTGATAGCTGATGATAAGGGTCAGTATATCATTTTCATTTTGTTCAGCATCTGGTTTTTGTCCTAAAAATCTAGTATCTATGACACTGACAAATTAACTTAAAATACATGAAATGCTGGAAAAGCTGTTTTGCCCTGAAATTTTCTAGTCCAAGAATAAAGAAGGAAAAATAATCAGATTGATTCAATAGTGATACAAAACTCCCACCCAGAAACTTCCAGTAAATATCAGTGCCCAAGATATGAAGATGAGAAATGAGAACCTTCAGACCCAAATGACCATCATTCAAGTCTTTTCTGCCCTCCTTTTTTAGTGACATTGTTGGTGACTATTGACCAAAAATTGAACAGTTTCTCCTGCCAATATGATGATAAATTTGAGGCTCTGGATAAGCCCATCCTGCCTTGTTCAAGTGTCCACAGTGGACATTTGGAAAGCCTCACCACAGAGAAAGAGGCATTTGTGCTGACTCCAGAGGCAGCTGGAAAACTCATCAGCCTCTGGAAACCCATGGAAAGGAAGGCACTGCACTGAGAGGAATAATTACCACAGTAAAAATGATTGGCAGATCCAGAGCAGTGTTAACACCAGGGTTTATAAACAGAGGAGCTCAAATCTGAACCTGTGAAAAGCAGGAGGTGCCCCATTAAGACCAATCCTGAATTTGACCACGGTTCTTGAGCTCTGGAGAGGGAAGCACACACTCAGGAGTGAACAGCACCATTTTTGTGACTTCCAAGCCAACCTTGTTTTCCATCCTACTGCAGTTTCACAGTCAAGGTTTCTGGGCATGTGTCCCGAGACGAGGGGATGCTAATTCATATTTAGGATTGGAAGGAGGGAGGAAAAGCTGGTTCTTAAACACCACTGCCAACTGGAGCCAAATCCACGTGTGTGAGTTCCTCCCCACTGTGATCATGGCACCACCACAGCCTTCCAGGGTTTTTCCATGTTTTTCGTAGGTTTTGACCATTATCAACAATAATATTTATAAAATTA
Source organism: Chlorospingus semifuscus (assembly GCA_035048045.1). NCBI lineage: Eukaryota > Metazoa > Chordata > Aves > Passeriformes > Passerellidae > Chlorospingus > Chlorospingus semifuscus. Next base: position 18,020,602 of record JAWWMS010000028.1, read on the forward strand.
TGTCATTGCCAAGGGGTTTTCCTGCAATTTAATGAACGCAGTTAAGCAATTTTTTTTCCAACTAGAAATGAAGAGTGAAAGCTTTGCTTCAGGAAGATACAACACCTGAGTGCCAGCAGAAGACAAGGTTGCTTCCATAATAAAACCTAAGAACCACAAACAAATCAAGAGAAACCCTTGAAAAGTCAAGAAAACTGGAGAATTTGCCATTAGTGGGGAACAGAGAAGCACAAAAATGAGAGGGGCACTGAAAATGAGCCACATCTCTCTCCCATGTGGGTGAGCCCTGCCTGCTCCCAGCCAGCATATAAGGGGATCACACAAACTGGCTCTGAAGACCCTACAAAGAGCTGGGATGGGAAAGGGAACCTCAAAAGCTCCATGGATGGCCCAGTCCCTGCTCACACACCAAAACTCTGAGCTGTGCTGAGATAAACCCAGCTCAAACCAGCTCCGTGCTCCGAAGAGCTCTCAAGCTTTCACCAACGACCCTGGGGGAATTTTTTTGCTTTTCTTTAGCAGACAAAGAGGCCTCACCTGGGGCTGTAAATGTGGCCCTTGACATGGCAGCGTTTGTCCTGATTTGGGAGGATCCATAAATTTCTTAAGTTTTTGTTTACCTTGAGAGTGAGCTCAGGGCTCCCTTTGAGTCCCGCCCTGGGCTCTTGACTGTCCTTTCTGTGTGCTGCACACAGTAGTTGGACATGGTCTGGAGACCTCTGGAGTTGTTATTTTTCATCAGGAAGATGGCTTTTAGCTGCAGGGGTAAACCTCACTCCATGCTGGGCAAATGTTGGGTGGAAAAATATTTCACAATAGGAAACGAGTTGGAATAAGTCAGAAAAGAGGAAGTCAACCAATCCACAGTGCTGTTTGGGATTGGTGTAATATTTCAAAGTTCCCTGTTTTGAAATTATTAGACCACCAAAAAAGTGAAAGGCTGCCAAAAATTACTGTAAAAGGTAATAATTGTTAATAACTTGGCATCTGCTTGCTCATTTGAGCTGCATGGGTTTGGCATTCATTAAAGACAACATTGTAAGCAAATAAAGGAGCAACTGCCTGGCACATAACATTTTTAACCACATCATAACTAAATATTAAATGTGAGGTTTTAATTCAATTTATAGTTTAAATAAGGATCGTTGCAGTAACTTTAAGGGAAGAAAATAAGAGTCAACCCCATAAACAGTGAGTCATAAGAAGATTTTAAATAAATAATTGCAGTGTCCTTGACCTTGAAATGACCCTTTTTCTGAATTAGCACAGGAATTTAATTAAAGCTTCAAAAAAAGCTTTCATTTTAGATTTGAGTTACCAAATATTTAGAGATCCAGTGCCCAGGCAAGCCAATGGAAACATTCCTGCTCATTTCAGTGAGCTTTGGATCAGGCCCCGCACAGCTTTGGGTATCTCATTTCACAGATGGACCCAAGGTCACTGCAGGAGAAAATGTTCTCCCTTAACCCAGCATTATCTGAGGTCACTCATCCCAGGGATCCCAGAGCAGCTGCACAGCATGGACAGGGCAGGGAGGAGCCACCTTTGTGCTTTGCCATCTCTCTGCAGTCGTTTCAGGTGATTGCACAGAGCTCTGAGGGCTCTGTCTGTCCTTTCCAACAGCTGAGACCGTTCTGACCCATCAACAAAAATTCTCTGCCCTCACCAGTGCCAGAAATGCCAGAAGCGCAGCACATTCCTGCCAGCCTCTGTGTCCCTTGTCCTTCCAGCAGAGCTGCAGGAGTCACAGCCCCAGCGTGTCAGAGACTCATCCAGAGGTCACTGAAGTCAGGGGACACCTTTTCTATTGACTGCAATGGGCTCCAGACCAGGTTCTTACTCACCACTAACGAGTCAGCATTTACCAGAAGTGATATCCAGCAATTTCCTGTTCCCACCAGAGGGTCAGTGGTGATAGCTGGGGTGTCATCCAGTGGTTACATTTGGTGTTTCTGACCTCTAAATGAGCTTCTCTGTCCCGTTCCTGCATATCCAGGGCTCTGTGCTTCACGACTTGGGATGCAGGAGAGAGGAGAGCAGGCTGCAAGGAGTGCAGCTCTTCTTCCTCCCCTATTCTTGTCGTGATCTTAAGCAGAAGATAACTTTTATGGGTCTTCAAATTAAAAAAAAAAATTAAATTTTTAAAAATTAATAATTTTTTTAACCTTTCTAAGGTGCTAGTGAAACTCCTGCCCTCTTTCTCAAGCTGAGTTCACAGTGAAGAGGGTGGCAATTTTGCTTGAGTCAGGAGAAAATAAGGACAAACTGGAAAAGAAGCCCTCAGTCCCGGCACACAGTCAACAGTGTCATCTTTCAAAAGAAGTTTCTGCACGCTCAGAAGGATCAATGTCTTCTTATTTTGGTTCAACAGGGGCTTGGTTTATTACACAGCTTTTGTTTTTATTAGTGAAATGCACTAAACTGTTTTCTCAAGACTTGCCAAACAGTTTAAAATGTAATACCATTAAATTTGAGGTCCTACTGGGAAAAGTAATGCAAACTTAATTAAAGTTAACCAGAGTTTTCTCTCTGTGCAGCCCCGTGTGTCTCTGTGCTGGAGTTTGCTCGTAAAGCACTTGTTTGCTCAGAGCAGAGCAGTTCTCAGGCTGGAAAGGGTGTTGGAACTGCCAGGGTGGGACATGGTGAGCAGAGAAGGGAGGAATGAGCAGCAGGAATAGCTGGGGAAATAAAAAAAATAACCAAACCAAAAGACTGTTTTCTTCCTCGGGTGTAAAATATTTCAATTTTCATCCTAAGCTTGATTGCATCCCCACAGCTTTCCTGGGATGGGGTCTGGAACACAGTGTGGTGTCTCCAAGGCGGGGTGAAGGCTCCAGCTCCAGCAAACAGCTCCAGGGGTCAGACATCAATCTCTGCAATGTAATCTTTGCAGTTGGATCTCTGGAATATTTCTTTTGTGGCTTCTCACTGTTTCTACCTGTTTATCCCCGTGCCAGCTCTGTGGGATGGCTCCTCTGCATGTGGCAGGAGCCTGGCAGGGGTTGAGGGCTCCAAAAGGAAGGATGAGCTTTGCCTGCAAGAGCTGTGACCCTGCACCCTCAATTCCTGAGCACAGGGAGGGGAAACTATGATTGCAGCTCCATGTCTCAAGCCTGAAATAAATCTTGTATCCTGGCTCCTTATAAAGCATTAGGTTTTCCCTGGTGTCTTGGGGAAAGGGTGAGAACATGGCCCCTGATGCTTGGCTTGGTGCCCACAGGGGTAACTGGATATTTTGCCCATCCAATATTTGCCTTGTGGTTTGTGCTGGATTCTTGTCCTGGGACTTGGTTAAAAATTTGGGGGCTACACCCCGGAGCTGGAGCATTTGAGTGGAGCATGCAAAGAAAAAAACAAATGTTAAATTCCTCTAGAGATTAATTTTGACCTGGAAACGGTCAGATTACAGAAAAAGGTCCTCTAAATGCCATTTTTTGGGCATCTGTTGGTCAGAAGAGGCTGGAAATTTGGCAGCAGAACCGAGCCATGAAATGAGATTAGGAAGCAAATCCAACTGATGGGTCCAAAATTCCAGGATGCCATTCCCCACCATGGCTGGGGTGGGCTAGAAAGCACAAATAAAAGACTCTGAGAATATGAAAGTTATTTTGCCATAAGTTTTTTCTGGGGTTTTACCTCATCCTGGTCCTCCATCCATTTTTAGTCTACTGAGCAAAGCTTATTTCTGCCTCAGACATTGCAATGCACTTTCTGTAGCCTGAATCAGTTTATTACACGTGGTGTTGTGAGCAGCCCTGGCAAGAAGAAAACAGGTGGAAGTTTCCATAATAAATTAATTTTTAAAAAAGAAAACTTTTAGTGGTTGTTAATATCTCTTCTCTTCATCACCAGCCTCAGGGATGAGTTTCCAGGCCATACATCTTTCAAAGCAACAGGTAGTGATGGATGTGTAAATGGAAAGTTTAATCTTTGAGTTGTTGAATTAGAATTCTCCTTCTCAGGTCAGAAAAAAAGGAAGCTTTCTTGTGATCTGTTTGTCCAGTTAAAATTCCATGAATTTTGAACAGTATATTTATGCTGATTTTTTTAACTTAGTAGGTGTAATTAATTATTTACCTTAAGCTAGAATTGTGCAGGAAATAAGCAAACAGAAATGGAGATGACATTAAGCAATGGAAAGATTCACTGCGGTTTATATAACACCTTCTGTTTTTTATTGTTTCCCATTTATAGCAGATATCTGTAATAGCTCTGACCAGTAATTTCCTATTCATCACCTTTTTCAGCTAAAATTTGGAGCTCTGATAGTGTGTGTGATATTCCATTTACAAAGAGTCTGGAATGCTGTAGTGCAGAAGAAGAGTTCGGCTGCTACTGAGATTTTTTTTCTTGATCAAATAAAAAGTAAAATGATGTGACCTCAGACTACTCATTTAGTCTGTTCTTTCTCTCCCAAATTTTAAATTAACTTCACTTTCCCTGAAGGTGGGGACAGAGATTGGTTTCAGGTCTGCCTGTGAAGCACCGAAAGCTTTTGAAATGAGGATGTAAATAAGGATGAAATATTTATGTAGGCAGAAAACATTCTTGGATTAAATTCTCGTGGAGCAGAGAGGTATCTCATGAGACCTTTTTTTTTCCTTGCTGCCACCTCATGGAAACCTGGAGCATCAGCACTGGCGACTTGCTTTTGTTTTCCCTCCCACAGCACTTTGACACGAGCCCTGTGGAGATCGCCGCTGTGCTGATAAGAGGACAAGAATAGCATTTTGGTCCTTGGGGAATTCCTTTGTTTCCTGAAAGCTGCCCTGCTTGTGAAGCTCTCACTTTCCCTCCTGTCCAAGCCTGGGGGACACCAGGGGTGGCCAGGCCTGGAAAGCCACACGTCCCTGTCTGCAGGGACACTTCCTGACCAGAAACGAGCGCTGCCACATCTCTTTCTTTCCACTACCCCTGGAGAACAACAATTTTTTGGGAGCAAACTACGCCTACGTGGAAAGTTCCCATTTCCTCCTCAAAATAACAAAAAAAGAAACCCAAAAAACCCAAAACAAATCCCAAAAAATAAGGCTCTTGTCTCCCCTGTTGCATGGCCGGGGCAGGTTCCCGCTCGCGCGATTCCATGGCCCTCGCCTTGGCTGCCTGCCCAAAACTCCCGTCTGTTTTCCAGACAGGAAATATGAATCAAAATAACATGACATAAAAACAGTAATTAGCTTTTGTGTGTGAGGCTGCTAAGGCCTTAATGAGGAACAGGCTTGTAATAAAACTCTTGGCTACTCTCTCCCAAACTCGCTCTGTCGCTCGCTCCCCTTTTCAGTTCATCATTTATTTTCTTGCAGGGAGAAGTGAGGAGAGAAGGAGACACTATCTGTAAATTGATCCTCCCCACCCTTGTTAAATTATCAGGGAGTCTATAAATGTTTTGACAGTTTTTTTTTTTTCCATTTGTTTTGGGCTATTTCTGTCCCACCCACAACGCTCATCTTTCTCTGTCATCCTTTGCTGCCTTTCGGGGCATCTTAAGAGCTCTGGTTTGAGCAATAGCTGAGGTTGGAATGCAAGTGGGGGATCCTACAGGTCACCCGAGGCTGGCACATCCTTCCAAGGATATTTTCTGGATAATCAAGCTCCATCAAGCCACCCAAGGCAGCTGTGGTGTCTCTGAGCATCTTTGTGCCTTTGAGCAGAGAGAAGGACATGGTGGAGCAGCAGGGTGACCACGAAGCCAAAGGAGATGGGCTGGTACCAAGGGTCACTTTTGTAACCTTAAACAAAAAGCTGTGATCTCTCAAGGAAAATATTTAATTTCTGCAGGAAGAAGCTTCAAGTCACAGTAAACTCCTCTCAGACCTGTCATTATGTGGCCTCAGACTGAAGTGTGAAGACAGAGCTGTGCTGCACGTGCTGTGAGAGCTCCAAGGTGAGCAGAAGTGTAAATACTGGGATTTTCTGCATAAACTCCTGGAATTTTCTGCATCAAGACAAGTTTGCTCACAATGAGCTGTGTCCCCTTCCCAGACAGATGTATTAGTGACAAGTGACATGATGTTATAGTTCTGCTGGAACTGAGGACCACCAAATACCCCACTGGTCTTGGCCCAAAGCATAAACCCTACTTTAACACTGCTTTTCCTCATAAAACCATAAAAAAATCTCTTTGTGTAGACCCTAATAATTTTCCTGTCCATGTCTCTGCATGTTTATAGGCTGTCCACTGATTTTTCTGAGTAATTTAAAATCCCTTTGTGGTCAGTGCATTCAGAGCTGCAGATCAGTGGTGGAAGCCACAGATTGCAAAGGATTTTAGCAATGAATGGTAAAATTTCTCCTGGATCTGTCATCATCCATGGCCATAACACCCTGCTGGAAGCAGGTCTAATGGGTTTATCAAGTGAGAGGAAAGAGAGAAGGTTGTGTCCCTACTTCCATGCTCTCATTTCCCACCTCTCTGTGGGCACAGCATGGAAAGACCTGGCAGGAATGTTTGGAGAGAAAATCCACAGAAAGTCTTCCATGAAACCAACCATGGATCCTCCTGGAAAGCTTTCTGATGGGATTTACCTCATTCCAGTGCCTTGAAAATGGTGTTCACCAATTAATTAACAACTTTAGGAACACCTTGGCTGCTTATGGGTATATTTCCATTTCTTGGTGCTCTAACTCACAGCTGGCAAAGCCCAGAGGTGCTGCTGGAGTCGGGGAAAATAAATTCTGGGAGACCTCAGAACATGCTGCAATTTTTAACTCCAAGCACTGTTGTCCATGATAACATCAGATTAGAGGTAGCAGGAAAAAAGGCTTTTCCCTGGCAATTTTTCAATGGAAAATGTCATCCACTTGAAATCCAGACTTCCCATCAGAGTACGTTGTTGTCAATGAAGTTTTGCTTCAGTTTTTTAAAAAGGATTTGTTTTGACTAGTTTGAAGTATTGTGTTTGGACCTTGTTGGAGTGAAATGACTTGATTTTCTGTCCTGAGTGTCTTTTCATAACAGAAGTGATTTAATTTTATGCTTTGAATAATGTATGCTAAAAAGGAAGGTAGTTTGTTCTGATTTAGTTTTATCAGAACATGCTATTTTATTTCATTCCAAATCAATTTTTTTTTAATGTGGTTGAAGAGAAAATGTAGCTTTCAAAAGTTTTTTTTCTCCTGATTTGGCACTGAACCAAATTTGAAATGTCAGAATTTCGAATGGCCTTCCAGTGAAGTGCAGCCCATTCCATGGCATATAGCAAGAAGAAAACCCACATAAAACAATCAAATTGATGTAGACATTTATTACTTGTGAGAGCTGTAAAAGCATCACATGGCTTTCTCATAAAAAGTCATAAACCCTGTTTACAGTCCCTGCATTATTATTCTAGTAACTAAAACCAGGGACTCTGTGAAGTGCAGGAGTGTTCAGCAAATTCTCTCCCAACTCTGTTGGAAATGCAGAAAATGCTCCCTGTTTTCAGAGCAGGGGGATCATGTTTTACATGTATTTATTTATTGTGTTTACCTCTTAGACTTAGAGCTTGGCCCCTGCCCAAGAGGTAAAGCTTTAATTACTTGCATTTCATGACAACAAATGCAGAAATTAATTCAGCAAAGTGCCCTCGTGTTTTGGGGAAAACTGGTGGTGTTTAGGTCACAATTCAGCACTCAAGAGGCTTAAATGCTTTAGTAGGAGAAGCTTAACCGTGCCTACAGTGTGGCATCCAACACTTAGAGCCTTGGGCAGTGTGTGGTTACAAGTGAAATTCATTTGAAATTATCATAAAGACAGTAACAGACATGAAAAAACAATTCCACGAGGTTTTGGATCAAGTACAGAAATACATAGGGGGGGAAAAAAAGATATATTCAGAAAGATTTTTTTGTTCTTCCATGTTCTGAGCTCAGTGAAATCAATGAGGAAGGGTCACTGTCAGGAGGGCGTTGGGTTGTTCCGTGAACCAGCGCTGTTGCTATTGCAAACACATTGTCTGGGAGTGGTGTCATCCCTGGAATAAAGGGCTGGAGCTTCAGAGCCAAGCCAAAGCTTCCCTCAGAATTCCCAATGTGAAGAACCTTTGTGTTGCCTGCAAAAATGACACCCCCTCCTTCTTCAGGGGATGTCGAGGCGTCTCCAAAGCAGGATCAGCTGGAAATGGGAGAAGGGAAATGGGAAAGGGGAATTGGGAAATGGGAAATGAGAAATGGGAAATGGGAATGGGAAATGTGAAAGGGGAAAGGGGAAAGGGGAAAGGGGAAGGGGGAAAGGGGAAAGGGAAAGGGAAAGGGAAAGGGAAAGGGAAAGGGAAAGGGAAATGGGAAAAGAA
>JAWWMS010000028.1:18028971-18039290 GCA_035048045.1 Chlorospingus semifuscus
AATGGGAAATGGAAAAGGGAAAGGGAAAGGAAAATGGGAAATGGAAAAGGGAAAGGGGAAATGGAAAAGGGAAATGGAAAAGGGGAAAGGGAAATGGGAAATGTGAAAGGGAAATGGGAAAGGGAAATGGGAAATGGGAAATGGGAAATGGAAAAGGGAAAGGGAAAGGAAAATGGGAAATGGAAAAGGGAAAGGGGAAATGGAAAAGGGAAATGGGAAAGGGAATTGGGAAAGGGAAAGGGAAAGGGAAATGGGAAATGGAAAAGGGAAAGGGGAAATGGAAAATGGGAAATGGAAAAGGGAAAGGGGAAATGGAAAAGGGAAATGGAAAAGGGGAAAGAGAAAGGGAAAGGGGAAATGGAAAAGGGAAATGGAAAAGGGGAAAGGGAAAGGGAAAGGGAAAGGGAAAGGGAAAGGGAAAGGGGAAAGGGGAAAGGGAAATCATGCTCCTCCTGCTGGTTCCTCCTACAAAACTTGGACTTTTGGAACATCATCCTCTTGACTGTAACTTAAGTGCTGGTGATTTCTTACTTTATTTTCTCTCATTTATCATCCTTTACAGATCCAACAAGTTAATCTAAGAGTGTGAGTGAGCTTTGCCAACCAGCAGTGGAGGATCTCTGGGGAAGCCTCTCCCTCATGGGTTTCCCACTGGTGTCACTGCACTGCTATATCCAGCTAGAGCAGCTTTTTATAACCTTGTCAGGGTTATTTTCAACTTCTTGCTTCTATACAGGGCCTATACATAAGCCCAGGGCTATAAATACTTGAATCCAGCCAATTTTTCCCTAACAGATCTGGGAACTTGCATCTGTTGCCTGATCTCAGCCAGAAACTTATTTCCAGAGTCTGAAACTGAGCTCAGCCCAGTGTCTCAAACAAAGGTGATGTTGGAGGATGGCCCTGGGCAGCTCAGAGCTCCATCACCACTCTCCCATGGATGTAGTGAAGCTACACCCCACTAACTCACCTTACCTGTGAGTACCTCCAAAAACAGCCTTCAAAAAGCTAAAAAATAAAAGATAAAATTGCTTCTCTGGCTGTTAGGAAGGGTTAAAATATCCGAGCCACACAACGAAAACATTTGTTTTTAAAAACTATTAAACAAATAGCGGAGTTTCCTTCTCAGAGAGGAGATGCCAGAGGACATGTGCTGCTTGCCCATCCCCTTGGGGACATTCCAGGCTATCTGTGCCATGCCCTCCTGGACCCTGAGCCTGCCCACAGCGTTCCCTGACTCGTGCACGGGCTGGGAGGACACATGGAATTAGTCTTTATGATTCAATTATTCTGCGGTAGAGCTTGGACATGTGCAATGCATCGAAAGCCTTTGGGAGACTATCAAAATTTAATAGGGAAGGTATGGCATTTTTTAAAAATTTTTACTTCCAGCCCTTGCTGTCAAATTATTTGTTTGCTATTTTTATAAACAGGCTGCAGTGCCACTGAGGAGGTGCAGGTACAGGAATGAACCAAGCTGGCTAATCCAGTTGGAAAACAGAAGGGTGGGTTAACCCCTCCACTACCACTCATTGGGATTTCCAGATGGAAATCCATTGGGATCTCCAGATGTCCAAGGAAAACAGCCAGGTCTGACTGGCAGTGCAAAACTGCCTTTCCCTGTGAGGTAAGAGCAGTGGCTGCATTGCTTTGTATCTCAGATACAAAGCAATGGAGCCTGGTTGCTAAGTTTGGGGTTAACTGTCTCTGGTTGCTAAGTTTGGGATTAACTGTCCATGCAAATAATATTTTTGAGGTAATTTTTCTGCTGGTTTGGCTCTGCTCTCGCTCTGGTCTTCTTGGAAATAACGCTGGACGTGGAGACTTTTCCCTGCTATGCCATTTCTACCTCTCCTCCACATTCTTAACCTCCTCTTTGGCTTCTTGCTCTTGGAATTACTCATCCGAGTCTTGAATCTCTCCTGATTCTCCCAGGATTTTTAAGATCAGATATTTAACATTCTTCATCATTCATTTGCCAAAGTCTTGGAGCTTTGTGCCTTCCTCTTCCTCCATGTGCTTCCTACCTAAAGTCCTGGTCGGGCAGCCTCCTTTGATTCTGGATAAATATCCCAATCTGTCCATTTAACAGCTGTTCATCAAATCCAATTTGCTCTTTTCAAGCCAGCCCTTCTGAGGTCTTGCTCACCTGCCACACAATAAAATTCACCTCTTTTTGCCTCCTCTCTCCCTCAGGGTCCCATTTCTACCTCTCTTTGCAGCTCCTCTGTCAGCACCTGCCACCTTGAAGCTGCCTTTTAAGCAGCTCTGCTTTCAGAGTTCTTGTTCTACCTATTTAGACCTTCTGCACCAAACATCTGGCAGGGACAATGTGCAAGCCAGGATTTTATTTCACACTGAGATATCCAGAAATCCACCCCCTCACTACTTTAGGATTTTTTTCCCTTTGAAAAAGCACAAGTCCTCCTTTTCTCTCTCTCTCTCTCTTGACAGCTTCTCTTTTATGCTGTTGGACAAGTGGTATTCCTCGACCAAACACTCAGCACTTCCTCCTTTTCCCTCTTATTCCATTCAGCTCCTGAGGAATTTGCTGCACACTTCCTTTTGGAGGTCCAAAAGCTACACAGCACTAATGTAGCGTTGAGCTCGTCATGGGCTGGCAGCAGTGAAATTCCTCTCAGCATTCCCTGGGTTTCTCTGGCTGCTTCAGCACCACCTGCTCCCCAACCCGCCCCTCTCACGCACCACGATTTATTTTTGTTCTAATGGCAAAATACACTGAGAAATAAATGGTGTGCTCTTCGTCTTCAGTTATTTCCTTCAGGAGATGGGCCTGGAAGAGAGCTCTGAGTGGGTCTTTACCTCTGAATCACTGCAAAGAGCCTGCAGCTCCCACTGCTAATCCCAGCATGGAAAGAGGAGGGGATTTGGGTGTGTTGTACAGAAACCTTGACGTTTGCATCTGCCTTTGATTCAGGGAAAGGGCAGAAAGGAGCAATATCACTTTACACGGACAGGAGAACGGTTCCAAGCCATGTTACATTTTGTACAATAATGGTTTTGAAAGATGACTCATTGGAGCTTGTCAAATTAGCCATTACATTTGCATAGCTCCTGTGGGAGCCGTTTCAGCGAGCACAGAAACCTAAAAAACAACTCACACACAGGGAAAGAGGCAGAAATTCCCTTTATCCTCAGCACTTCTTCTCCCATCAGAGAGGCAAAGGGACAGGCATTAAAACGCCTCTCCTGAACATCTCCTTTCTTGGAGAGCACTGAGGACTGGAAAACATTTTGGCAAAGTTCATTTCATGTCATGTGTGTGTAATTAAAAAGGAGTTTTCTGACGAGGAAGAAGTTTGGTGAGGACACAGACACTGACCCCCTGATCACTCCAACACTTGTCCAATATTCCTGATGCTTCCAAGCCATTGCATCCGTTCTTGGCACTGTGGTTCCAGGATCTGCAATCAGTCTCCACACTCTGCTCCCCAGTGAACCACAGCTCTCTGCCAAGGCTGATTGTGAAGTGTTTGGGGCTTTCTGAAGCCAGACTTCTCTGTAATCCTGTGTTCCTGTTAACCTCTTCACTCAGGCGTCCTTGGAATGATGAGAAAGCTGTTCCTAAGAAAGATGACAAACTGATGAGGGTTGGCCCACAGGGAAGGCAGACTTGAGGGGGAAGCGGAGGGTGTTGAACTGAGTTCTTTCACTCAAATCTGAACATTAACACGTAGTTCCAAATTAGTCGTTCCTCTGCACAAATATCTGAGTTTCTGCCTCAGAAAGCTGATTTTGGCACCATTCCTGCACCTGCTGTGGTGTGAGGATCCCAAGGAGCACTCGCCCACCTTGCATTGAGTTTCCTGGGATGATCTGGGGCTGGATCTGATGCTCTCAGCCATCAGTGTAAAGACTCAGCTTTGCTGATGAGATCCAAGCCAGATGAGATGCTTGGCATGGAGGCTCAGCCTCTTGCTATCTGCACTCTTATCACACTTATCACACTTGCTATCTCATCCTGCCACACGAGACTTAGCTCTGAAGTCCGTGTTCCAAACCTGTTTTAATTATCTTCATTTCCCCTCTCACAGCAACCTGAGTCTCAGTACAAGCAGCAGGCAGAAGAAACAGAATTTTTTCATCATCTCTTGGCATCTGTCTCTCTTTCTCTCTTGTTCCCAATCTCAGTTCTTGTAGCTGGGTTGTGTTTGGTTGGGTTTTTTTTTTCCTTCCCCTTCTTTTTTCCATTTCAACCATGACTTGGAAAGATTAAAGCCTGACGTTACTACTTAGGAAAAGGGAGCTCTGCCAACAGGGTGTCCTGCAGGATGCAGATGGGGAGGAGCAGTGGGAGACTGAAGGGCTTGGAAACAACGGCATTAACATGTGAGGATTGCATTGCACTCAGAATTTTTCCTGAAAATACCAGGGGCTGGATTCTCTCTCCCTCACTCTTTTTGTCCATGACTAAACCTCAGAAGGACAACTTGCAGAGCAAGGCAGCAGGTGGAGGCTGCCAGGCAGTTAAAGTTTGTAACTTTCTTATTTAATGAAAATTTTGGTCTATTTGAGACCTTTTATAGCGCAGATTCATATTTCTGTAACATGTCACTCATTTTTATGTCTTTTTATTGTGGCTGCTTTGCTTAACCTAACACAGAACAAGGTTTGACTGGTTTATGGTAGGAAATCACAAGGAGAATGGACTCTGGAAGGGAGGAACCTGTTCTGATGGAGCAGAAATTTCTGTATTTCAAAGAGGGGACCAAGTGGTGCAGAACTGGAGGAGACTGAGCTGTCCCAGCCATTCAGGCAATGATCCACCCCTGCCACATCCCTACCAAGGACTTGTGTGACCACTGCTTGAAAAAGCTTTTTGGAGGAGCTCTGGCAAGTTTATTTGGTGCCGTCTGAGATCTCAGTGTCCCTTCCAGCATCCTCATCTCTGTGCCAAGGTTGCTGTTCCAGCAGCAAGTGCAGCAGCGCTGGAAGCTGCTGACTCCAGGGTTACTCCTCGGTGCAGAGTGGTTGTGTTTAACCCTCTGCAGCTCTATCAGTGAGGGTCAAGTGTGAGCTGTCATGGATCTCAGCTCTCCTTCTGACATTCCCTGGCTTGTGCTGCTGCTGTTTAGGGGTTGCCTGGCTCCTCCATGAATTTCCAGCTCTCCTACAGATTTGTGGCCATCAGGATGGGCTGCAGCAGAGGAAGCAAATTTGATTTGATTTGCACAGAAACCTCTCTTGCTGATATCCACCTTTATCTGCTTAAGAAAATCGAGGTCTTTTACTTCAAGTTTCCCTCTGACACCCTCTGGTTTAGCAGTGAAGAGTCTCTCATCTGCCCCAGAAAATTGTGGGGAGCAGTGCAGAAGAGCTGGTGGACAGTGGCAAGGTTTTGGGGAGATGCTGAACTACCCAGTCATTTCCATATTTCCCCCTTTTACATTCACATATGATGTTTAATTTACATCTTTCCCTCTACCACAGGTCTTCATTCTAGATACAGACCTTCAATGATTTTCTAGAAAGAAAAAATATATGAGCATGCGCTCACTGGCAGTGAGGGGGGGAAGACTCTTCAGCAAGAGTGAAAAAACCAATTTTTTTGGTAATTTGCTATAAAATTAGTCAAAACCACTGATGACTCCCAGTGGCATAGGGGTTTATTACAAAGGCAGAGTTTTATGCTCACCTGGCCCTGCTGCAGGTCTGGTTTTCATGTTTTGTGCAGCTCTGCATCCACCACAGTCCTCACCAAACACCAAAAGTCTCCTCCTTTGCCCACCAGAGGAGCCATCAGCCTAATTCATGTGGTCACACTATTTAGACCTTGAGCAAGTTCTCTCAGCTATGGCTCTGTACAAGGTATAAATATTTTCCTTGTGAAGCACAAACACCCTGCACCCTTCTGCACAGGCACCCTCGCAGAGCTCACATGAGAGCTGTTAATCAGCACCAGATTTTGAAGACTGTCTCTTTTATTTATTTTTTTTAATTTCTTCTTCTTCTCCTTTTTTTTCTTTTTCAGAAAAACAAGCAGCCTCTCCTCCATACTCACAATTTTATTTTCACGTTGTTGTTGACACACACTATCCTGACCAGTCAGGTTGTATTAATTTCCCTGATTGGCATAGTTTGTGTTTCATTTCCAGCCTCCTGCTCAGAATTCCAGCTCCTTCATGGAGCAGATACCACCAGAGGAATTTGGTGGACTGTGTTTGCTTAGTAAAGACCAGGCTGCTTGATTTACCTGACACTTATTCTTTTACTTTTCCTTCTTTTCCCTCAAAAGAAAAGTTGAGATCTCAGAAAATTGGGATTACAAAAATTACAGACTACAGAAATCTCAAAAAATTTGGATTACAGATCACCTGACCCGAGGGAGGAAAAGCTAAATAATAACAACAAAATACATTTTTTTCAGGAGAAGAGCTTTTCTGTATTTCAAAGAAAATAGGCATTGCAGCATCTGTGGGTTTCCTCAGCCCCTGGAGATTGCAGTGACCTTTGAGATGGATTGTGGGCCATCAGAAGCTAAATATGCTGCTTTTGGTTAGCTTGACATGAATTATGACTCTGGAATGCTGAGGTCCATGTTCCTGATATATTTAGGTATAACCAACGGTTGTAACATCAAATTAAACCAACAGACTGCTGGCTGGCAAAATGCAGGCTGTGAGCTGCTGCAGGCCACAGGGTAATGGAGTTACAGTCAGAACCTGGTCACTCACATGCCCACAGCTGCCAAATCTGCAATTTTTGGGACAGTTTTCTCCAAATCCTTCCTCACTTCCCAGTAGATCTGCACAGATTGGAAATAGCACAGCCCAAAGCCAGCAGGGACATGGGGCCAAGACCAGAGTGCTCCAAACCCCGTCCAACCTGGCCTTGGGCACTTCAGGGATCCAGGGGCAGCCACAGCTGCTCTGGGCACCCTGTGCAGGGCCTCACAGGGCAGAATTTCCCCCTAAAATCCCATCTAAACCTGCTCTCTTTCAGTCAAACCCGTTCTCCCTTGTCCTGTCACTACACACCCTTTGAAAAAGTCTCCCCATCTTTTCTTTAGGCTCCCTGGATCTGAGCTTGGTTACAACTTCTGAGGGTCTTTCTGATGGTTTCTGGATCTAAGGTTGATTATTATTCCAAAAATCTGTTTCATGCTCATGCCCAACATCTGCTAGGGCTGAGCTCTGCTTGGAATACATTATTTTCCTTGGATTTGGGAAGGTGCTACAGTTTCCCTGAGCAGTTGTGACTGCGGTGCCTTCCCAAGGAGCACCAGCTCTGGCCTTTCATCTTGGCAATGAATGTTCTTCCCCACACTCCTGTTCAGAAGTGTGCATGTGAGTGATTTAGTGCTCCATGTCAGCAAATCAGGATGTTGATCTTAACTATGTTTTCCATCTCTCAAGGCATGTTAGGAGCCTCAGACAGGGCTGCAGACACCCTTGTGTTAGGTGGAGTAAAAATACAGGCTTAAAAATTGGCCTTTAGCTTCCAGTTTTACAATTCAGATGCATTTGTTGTTGTGTCACCTCTGACATGCTCAGGTGTCATTAAAAATCCCAGTTACA
The DNA here is from genome assembly GCA_035048045.1 of Chlorospingus semifuscus. Taxonomy (NCBI): domain Eukaryota; kingdom Metazoa; phylum Chordata; class Aves; order Passeriformes; family Passerellidae; genus Chlorospingus; species Chlorospingus semifuscus. Next base: position 18,036,510 of record JAWWMS010000028.1, read on the forward strand.
CCTGGGAATCTTTGTCCCACTTTGCCAGAAGTCTTCATATAGAAAAAATAGGGAAAATACCACATATGACACAAAGAAACATCCTCCTGGAGCCATTCATTTCTCAGCAGGGGCAAAAAGGAGAAAAACACACCCAAGCTGAGTTTATCTTTCTTTCTTCCATGCACGGGCAGAGCTTTGATTGTGACAAAACAAATTCACCACGCTCAGTTCTGGCCTTTGCCAGAACAGAGCCAGATTTTGGCGCTTGTGCAGCAGAAGGACAGGAACTGGGGCAGAATTTCTTGTCACAGGCAGAGCTGTGTGAGCCTGTTTGCTCTGGCAAAGTTCCCTTTTATTTATGTGAACTCGCAGCCGCTTTTCTCCATCCCCTGGAGAGTCTCCTTCAGAGGAAATCTGTCCAAACTTTGATGGAAACTGTCTTGTTGCCTCCCTCTCCTAATTTGCCTTGGGTATATGGGCCAGAGGAAAAATGCAGCCACCCACCAAAATGGTGAGAAGAAATTCACCCGCCTAAGAAATGAAACGATTCAGCAATTTCGCTTTTCACACTCCACATCTCTGTGGGTTGCCCCACGAGCCAGGCAGCAGTAAAACCATTTACCAGCAAGCAGGGCTGGGGCCACCTAATCAACCATTTTTAGAGTAATTTGGGCTTCCAGTTTGGCTGGAAAATAAGTTTTCAACAAATTCATTAAGTATTGTTACCACACAGAAGCCATAAATAAGTACTTGCTGCCGTGGCCATCTGCTGCTGGAGGTCACTGAAAAAATAACTATTTCAGGAAAATGTTTAAATTCTTATTGGTAATACCTCTAACCAAAGCCAAGCCAGTAGGGAGATCATATGTTGGTTAGTGGGTGGCCTTAATGATTTTACCTTAAAAGTAATTCCAAAAATACACATATCAGGCGCTGCAGCTAATTCTGCAGCTTGATTTGACAAGTATGAACCAAAATACATCCAGCAACCAGGCAGTTATTAGTGGTGGAGCAGGAGGATGAAAAACTGCTAAAACTGCTTTGGCACAAATGCCAGTGTGGTGCCTTTGTTGGAAATCAAGGGGAAAGTTGGAATTTTGTGCTGTTCCCAATATTCCCTCCTCTCAGAGGGAAAGCCAAGGAGATTGAAGGTCCCTCAGGAATTACCTGGAGTTTTTTTCCCCTTGGAAAATGCTCCCCCTTATTTCAGAGATGATACTGGGATGGAGAGATGGACACTTCCCACTGGACCAGGCTGCTCTAAACCCATCCAGCCTGGCTTTAATATTTTAATGTTCCCAAATTTCTTTCTCTTGCTGTGCTCTCTCCTCAGCCTGTCACTGGCTTGGTCCCTCACAGGAAAATCAGAAAAACCAATCAAAGACATTCATGTGAGCCCCACAAACACAGTGGCTGAGCAAAGAGCCAGAACCCCATAAAATGTGAAGGATTTATTTCCATTCCCCAGGCACACACTGAACCAGGGCTGCTGGGGCTGAGAAGGGATATAAAATCACTGTCAGATAAATTTGGTTCCTCTGTCTGTGAAGGCCCCTCCCAAACTAACCCTTGAGATGGACTTGAAATGAAAAATTAATCTTGAATAGTAATCTTCCAACATTTCATTTTCAGTGTTGTTAAGCATGGCATGTGACGTCCATGATTTGCAGGGTGGTAAAAAGTCGCAACAAACCAGAAACAAAAATATGGGGTCAAAATCTCTTCAGTGCCAGCTATTGACAGAGCACTTTCATTGCAGAGAGCTTTCTGAGGTGGAACAGACATTCAAAAACAACTTCTGCCATCCTTATGTTTTGCAGTCGGAGATCCCTGTCCTACCCTGTCCCAAAGGATGCCCTGGGCCAAGGCTGCTGTCCCTCTGTAGGATCAGCAGAGCAGCAGGACAGGAGCCCCAGGGGCTCATGGCGACCTTGGGGCACACAGTGCCATCAGCAGAGAGCAGGGCTTAATCACAAATCCAGAACTGATTTGTTTTTCTCAGCCCCTGAGCTAGTCATTGCCACAGGATATCGGAGTAGACACGGCTTGGAAAAGAATTTAGGGAGATCCCCACGGGATGGATCCATCAGTGACCATGAATAGCAAGGACACACCAGCAGCCTCCAGGTGAGGAAATCCCCGTGCTGGAACTCACCAGAAGCCGGGAGAATATTCAAGACACTGCTCTCAGTTTGTCTTTTATTTTGTGGCATTTCCCTCAGTGCCTGTTCCTGTCTGTCAGAGGAAGCAGACCTGATCCTGTGTGGCCATTCCAGCCCCTCTGCACATGGCTAAATGCTTTGAGTCCTAAATGTGCTGTCCTGCTTAGTGGGAAGAGGGTTTAGGGCTAGAGGCATTTAGAAACTCACCCTCCATTCCAAAAAAAATTGTTTTCCTTCACCTTGAGGGAGCTGAAAATTCTTTGCCCTCCCCAATGGTGTAAGTGAAGCAAAAGGACCTTTATTGATGTGCGCACCTGCTAATTTTAGAATGAAATAAGGGGAAAAAGGATGTTCCTTTGGCCTCAATCCCTGGAATCAAGGAATTATAATAATGCTTGTAGCTGTGCTGTGCATCCCATGCCTCAGGAATCTGCTGCTCAAACAGACCCTTCACCTCCAGTTTTGCTTCCACTCATGAGGTGACATCAGTGCTTTGGTCTTCCTTGTAATTCCTGACATTTTGTCATTGTTAAAGCCATGGGGGTATTGCAAATAATAATTTGAAATGACCTAATGCTTAATAAGGGAGTTTGAGGGAATATATTAGTGTGCACATGTGTATATCTATATAATATAT
>JAWWMS010000028.1:18039390-18055850 GCA_035048045.1 Chlorospingus semifuscus
TTATATATTGTATATTGTATATTGTATATTGTATATATAATATTATATATTATATGTCATATGTCATATATCATATATCATATAATATTTATATAAATTTTATTTTTTATATAATTCTATTCCTAACAGCAAGATACTTAAGTGCACAAGGACAACACTCTCATTTTTCTCCTGAGATACATTTTGCTGTCATTTGTGTAACCTTTCTTCTCACTTTGTTAATCAATTACACTTTGGGCTTCATCAGAGGGGTCCAAAATGTAACAGCAGCCACTATTGTTGCAAGGGAAGGAACAAATTGATTGATGGTGGGTAATCAAAGTAATATAGAGACTTGGCATGGGCAATATTTACTTTACATCTGTCACTGAAGATATTTTACTGCCAATCAGTGCCTTCAGAAGGCTGCCTGGAACAATAGAGGTCTTTCTACTTAATTCCTCCTATTGACTGGGGCTTACACTGACAAAGTTCACTTGCTATGTAATCCTCAAGGCATGCACTGGCTGCTGCAGCCAAGTTTTGAGATATATATCCCCCTGTGTCAATGAATTGGAAAAAAGCAGCTCTTTGGAGCCAAAGCATTGAAGGTGGTCCCTGAAACACGGCCCACGACAGCGCTCAATTGGCGTTGTTGGCTTTGGAGGTGTCAAAGTGATAGGGGAGCTTACAGGAACCCTCCCTGCAGCTGCTGGGGATGTGAAAGGCCTTTGATGGTTCACTGGTGACCACTGTTTGCAGGTCAAGTCTGGCCAGGAAGATCCTCTGCAACAACAAAGGAGGGGCGGTGGTGGGAAGCGGGAGGAGGGGGTCATTTTTCTCCATTTCTCTCTGGTTTTTTGGGTGTTTTTCCCTTTCCTTTTTCTGTTCTGTCAGTCCTGCTTGCTGCAGAGATTGGTGTTTGCAGGATGAGTCAGAGCAGCCACAGACCAGGGCTGGAGTGGGGGAGCAGGAATCTGGGAAAACTCCTCATGCTGATTTTTGGGTCCCAGGGTGCGTTGGATGCCCAGCACCAGGAGCAGAAGGGTGACAGCCACAGCCCTGTCACCTCAGGGGCTGGCTGGGGACACAAAGCTGCTCCCACCCTTCCTGGTTAGGGTGAGGAGCTGGTGAGAACAGGAGATGTCCCTGTCAGCTGGAGTCATTGGTACCTACAGCACATTTCACTTCCAGGCACCAGCTCCCTGATCCTGACCTAGACCCATCAGACCAGGGGAATGGCTTTGGGCTGAGGGAGGGTGGATTTAAATGGGATGTTGGGAAGAAATCCTTCCCTGTGAGGCTGGGAGACCCTTGCACAGGTTTCCCAGAGCAGCTGTGGCTGTCCCTGCATCCCTGGAAGTGCCCAAGGCCAGGCTGGACGGGGCTTGGAGAAACCTAGAATCGTGAAAGGTTTCCCATTGCAGGGGGTGGGACTGAAAACACATTTTTCCCTGTTTTATTTGTAGGTCTCCTGGACATCCACCCACAAGGATTTAGTGCACATCTTGTCTGTAGCTGCTGCTGTTCCCAGTTTCCCAGTTTCCCAGTTTCCCAGTTTCCCAGTGCTCTTGTCCCTTCATTCCTGTGGCAGTTCATCTCCTGGGTCAAACACCCTTTGGGTCAGAGGCTTTGCAGCTCCTTCTCACACAGCAAACCAGATCTCTGCCCTCCTTAAGGCACACTCTGAACTGTACAACCCACTTCTGCTGAGGACTTATCACCCAGACTGCAATGTTTTAATGACTCTCAAATTCAGTGGAAGAAGTTACATCATTTTCATGCTTTAAAGACCAAAGAGGGTCTAGACCTTGTTGTCCTAGAGGTTGTTCTTAGTGACAGTCTTCTGTCTCACAAATGGCAATTTTCCTGCATGCACTCCCAAATATCCTCAAGAGAGTTGAAAGTGAAGCCCCAGTGGGTTTTCCTGGGTTTCAAGATCCTCTGTCCCAAATAGATTCTATCCTCTTTTATATTATTATTATTTTTTAAAGGGTGGTGGGGTAATAAAAGGGAAAAAAAAATCCTGGATCTCTTCCAAAATAGCTAGCTAACTTCCAAGACATGTCTGTCAGTAGGCTTGCTCTGGAATTTCCTCTGCAGTTACTGGAGGGTTCAATTTTTCCATAAAACCTGGTATTATGTAAGGGGCACTGACAAATGTTTCCAGTTGGACCCTGGGACTGCAGATGCATTTGACAAGAGATAACAACCCAGGCTCCCAAATCTCTGAGGTCACCCTGGAGCCAGAGCACACTTGCAGTTCTTCTGCTTCTCCGTGGATCAAAAAGAGCCAGAATTAAGGGTTGGAGATTTAACCAGATTACAGTGGAGATAAAAAGAACTCAATCGGATTTAGGTGGGTAAATGACAACACAGTGACAGGACAGGGTTATCACAGCACCTGGAGCCTTGGAGCACATTCAGGATTGTTCTGAAACGTCCCCAAGTGTTGCATGTCTGTGTTGATGGGGGTTTCAGTGTCAGAACATTGTTCAGGGAGGGTCTGGAATGGCAAAGGGCGTTTTGAGGGGAGCTGTGCATGGGAAATCCTGACCTTGTGCTAGGTCTGTCCACGGCCACTGCAGTCACACTGAGCTCCCCAGGAGCCAAATCCAGCTTCTAATCAGGCAGGGGGAAGTAAAAGGAAGCTGGCATCTGCTCTGCAGCTCAGGAGAAGCCTGGTGAGCAATCAGCTGTGAGTATATGTAGGAACGCTCCTTCTGTAAAACCCACACATCTGTGAGCATCAATACGGTTGGAAAAAATGGAATTATATGGGGTGAGTACAAAGAGTGGGGACAGCTGTCCATGATTTATTGCTCACATTCTGGAATAGCAATAGACTTAGCTGGAGACCATTTTTGGCATATTTGTTAAGGACAGGGACACAAACACACATTATTGCATTACTTTCCAGCAGTTGATGCCTTTAATGTAGCTCAGGATGGGTTTTTTAATGTGCAGTGACACCTTGGTGTGTCATAGATGTGCCTCATTTCCAGAATGTGTTTGTCACCTGCCACTCCTACATCCTGTCACAAACCCTACTGACCCTTCACACCACTCTTGGACTCTGTCTCCTCTTATACCATCATGGAATCACAGAATGGTTTGGGTTGGAAGAGAATTTTATAGGTCACTGAGTCCAACCCTCTGCAATGAGCAGGAGCATCTTCCATTACATGAGGCTGCTCAAATCCCCACCCAATTCTGGAATTTTCCAAGGATGGAGCATCAGGACAACCCACACTGGTATTTCACCACCCTCATTGTAAAAACTTCATCATCACCCTCAAGGATGCTCCACCATTTGGCAGCTTCTGGGGCTGCCAGGATCACCCTTAAAAGTGAGCAAAATGTGCTTTAATCTGCAAATCCGTCTGAGCTCCCTGCTGCTCCCTCCAATATTTCCAGTGTCAGCCCAGGATGAGAAACACAGCAAGGAAATGGGGTAGAAAGGGAATTTTTGGGAATATATTCCAAGGAATGCTGGAGACCTTTCCATGATGCAGTGGAGATCAGGGCTCAGTCTGAGGGGAGGAAAGGGTGAAGGGAGCTGCCTTGCTGATAGGTAAAAGGTAAAAGTTCACAAGTCCACACGCGCAGATGCCGAATATTTCATGGACTCGGAGGGATTCGGTTTCAGATCACGCTGCTGGAATGCAGCCCTGGCTGCAAAGGCTCAGAGCAGAAGGGATGAGGGGGTGACAGAGCCAGGGTTGCACTCAGGCTCTTTGCACCCTCAGGAGATGGTGGAAAAGAAGAGAAAAAGGGGATTATTGGAGTGGGATGGAGATATCCTGGTGGGTTCTCCCAATGAAGGGGAAGGGAGTGCAGGGAAATGTTGCTGGCTGAGTTTGCAGCAGCTCACGCTCAAGTTCTGGTGGTTTTATTGATCCCTCAGGGAGCAGACTTGAGCCTTTCCTGTCTGGATCTACCTGGAATCCATGCCCAAATACCTGGTCTTTGTAGGTTGCTCAACCAGCTGAATCTAGTTAAAAAATCAATGGCCATTTCTTCCCTCTGAATAAATAATTGTAATTCATGTGGTCATAAACGATTTTTTTTTCCCCTAAGAAAGCTCCCCTTGATATGCAGCCACTGGTTGTCAAACAGAGGCTTGTTTCCTTTCCTGTTAATAAGTCCTGTCTCTTTTTTTTTGCCTGAACCAGGCTTTTTGGGGCATTACATCACCATGCACCAAGTTGTGTCAAGGCTGGATGGAGATAATTCACATCCTGTCAGGTCTGACATAAGAGAGTGGGCGACCTTCCAGAGGGGAAAAATATGAAAGGGAAAGTAAAATGGATTTATTCTCGTGTAAATGAGGGCTAGGGAATACCTGACAGATGGATTTGGGAGGTGATTCAGGAAGAAGGTTACGTGTTTAATTCTGTTCACTTTTTGCTCCCCTTCACCTCGACTGGTTATGCCTTAAAAGCTTTGTGTCATGGCCAATTGTCATCTAAATGCCTACAGTGAGTTACACCTCACATTATTGCTCCTTGGACAGTGAATGCATTTGGGGACTGTTCTGCCACTTCATTGCAAAATGGGAAGGTAAAAAAATGACCTAAAAAATGATCAGAGCCAAAAGATGTGGCCTATAAATGACAAAATGAAAATGTTCAGTCAGAATTGTAAAATTAAGGAATGTTTTGGGTGGGAAGAGATCTGAAAGCTCATCCAGTCCCACCCCAGGGACACCTTCCACTGTCCCAGGCTGCTCCCAGCTCCAATGTCCAACTCAGCCTTGGGCACTTCCAGGGATGGAGCCACAGCTTCTCAACCTGTGCCAGGGCCTGCCCACCCTCACAGGGAACAATTCCTTCCCAAGATCCCTTCTAAATCTACCTTTGTTCAATTTGAAGTCTTTTCCCCATTTCCTATCACTCCAGGCCCTTGTCGAAAGTTCCTCTCCTTCCTTTTCCCAGAAGAATTATTCTGCATTTCCTTGGAGTTTCACAGCCACTGTGTCACCCTCACTATTTGGAAACTTTTACAATTTTTAATTTGAGCCTTTCTTGCTGCAGTGCAGTCCCACTTTTTCTTGTCCCACCACTTCATTCTCTGTGAGTGCAGTTTTTAGGTTTTCAGACCTAAAACACTGTCAGTATGGAAAACCTAAAGCCTAATTATAGCCCCATTTTAATTAATGAACACCTACTATGACTTTAACTAGATTCAGGATGAAGCCAAAGCCTGAAACCTGCTCTCACTCCACAGTTACCAGAAACAGGCAACCAGCAACAGGAATTTCAGATTCTGTTGCCCATGTTTGTCCCTCAGGGCTCTGCTCTGCAATTAAAATAAGGAAGAACTGAAAAGTCACACTTTATAAAAGTGACCGTAACTTTGCATCAGGCCAGTTTGGGTTACAAGCTGTGATGACTTGGAATAAACCCCTTTTCTGGAGATGTGGCACTGATGTTTAAGGATTGCGATCTCTGCTCTGAGAACTCCTCTGTAACAGTGTAAAATCAGTGAAAACTTCATCATTTGGGAAGATTTACTCTGGGTTTATGGTAAGTAAAGGAGAAGCATCATTGCACATGAATCTCAATTCAAAATAAATTTACTAAGTGCTTTAATACTTCACATTTGGCCTCAAATTACTACTGTGTGACAGGATTTGAGGGCATGTGAAACAGGAGCGGCTTCAAAATGAAAAATCTTGCAAGTTATTTCTATTTTGTGTTGCTACAAACTCTTCAGAGTCCTCCACATCCTTTTGGTTTCTGATTTTTAATGAAGCCATCATAAACCCACAGCAAATTTAGCTCAAGGAATTCCAATAAAGCCTTTAGGAAAAAAAAAAACCTTCCAACATTCTATATCTGAAATGACAAGTGTGTTATTACAATCAAATGCAGACTGACTAATGTTTATTTGGGGTTAGGGAAAAATGGATTTTAATTCATGACAGCTGATTTTTATTCATTTTTTTTAAAGAATAAGAATTATTTACCTGTCTGAACCAAATTATGTTGTTTGAATTTGAACATTTAAGGATGAAAATGCCACAGAGAAAGGTTATCCACCCATTTGAACATAAAAACCAGTTAAACAAAGAGCCGTGTATTTAAAAGTGAAAACAAAACTCTGTCATTATTGCTTGTGGAGAAATGTGCAAAATTAAGTAAAGGCAACGGAAACGTGGTTTTTGCATGTGCAGCAAATAGGGGTATTTCATGGTGGAACTTTTCACTACCTCATTTCAGGCACTTTATTGCTCCTCCAATTTCATTTTCTGTGTAATTTGACAAAATTACAAGTTCCTTCCCGCCCAAGGATGGCTTTGCTTTCAAACTGTAAATGTGTAATTTCAAGCTCCAGCTTCATAATGCACCTTTAAAACAAATTGAAGCCAGATTGCCCCAGCCAAGGAGTCGTGTTGGAAATGAATAAAGGTTTCTTGCAGAAGGGTTTGTGTCTGTTCTTGTACCAAAAAACAAGTGGGCTCCACATCTGATGGCTTTGCTGCTGACCACCACAGGCTCTCACTCTGTTATTCATTAATGTGTCCATTAAAAAAGCCTTTTTATTATGATTAAGCTTTCACACCTACATCCTGACACAGAAAGCATGAATTTTTCACAAATGGCACCGAAAATATCCACCTTCCTTATTCTGTCTGTTCAGTGATGCTCAGCTGAGCCATTGGAAAATATTCCTAGAAGGACTATTGGCAGAAAAACTTGCTTTCCTCACTAAAATAAATACTAATGAGAAATACTAACGGAAATGGAAATGGAAATGGAAATGGAAATACTAATGAGGGGGCAAAAGCCTTTCCAAGAAATATTCAAGTTGAAGGATGCAGGACCATCATCTCCTGGCCGTGGTGAGGATCAATATCTGTTCCCAAACCTGCTATCAGAGGTGAGTCCCAGTCTGGTGCTCCGAACTGGGATTTGGGGAGCCACGAGAAATTTGTGAGCACAATTAATGCTGCAGGTGCTGTTTCCATCACTAATATCATTCCTATCATTTAAATAAAATTGCAGAATATTCTGGGATGGAAGGGACACACATGGATCATCAAATCCAGGTCCTGGTCCTGCACAGCCCCATCTCCAAGAGCATTGTCCAAACACTTCTGTCCCCCCAAAAAAAGGAAAAAAAACTTGTTTTAATCAGTTAAAATGCAGGTTTTCTCTGCTTGGGAATGTGCTCAGGTCTGCTCTGAGTGCTTGGGCTGAATCCCTGACCTCTGGATGCACACAGGGTGGTCTGACAGCCACCACAGTGCTCGGGGACCTTCTCCTGACTCTTTCTTCCCTGTTTCAGCACCTCTTTTTGGGTCTCAGAAGATGTGATAGAGTGGGAAGCAGGGCCTGGGAGTTCATGGAAGGATTTTCCCCTCGTCCCCAGATGCTTTTTTTCAATTAAATAATCTGTAGGCTCAGAAACTGCTGGTGGATTTACATACCATTAAATATCCCTGGGTGTGGGTAATTGAAAAATGTGAGGAGTGAAGCATAAATCTGTTAAAAAAGCCTCTACAGAACCTGCTTTGGCGATTATTACTTAAGTCAAGGATATTAAAACTATGCTGAGGTTATTGGCTAATCCACCAGTGGGATTTCCTACAATTCTCCAACAGATAAAAAATAAGGTGATCCCAACTGGTCTCCAGCTCCCTTGTGTCAAAGGGAAGCCTGTTGTAATTACAGGAGACAGAGAAAAGAAAGGTCTGATTTAATTTAGCAAAAGACTAGCACAGCATCAATATCCTGGGGGAATTATTTGGCTTTAGACATTTGTAAAAAATTAGAATTTGTGGTAATGGCACTTATTTATACCTTTCTTCCCTCCCCCAAAATAACTGTAAAAGCTTCAAACCTGGATTTTACGCCCTCAGAAGTGGATCTGCAGCAGGTTCATAGGTCAGTCTGCAAGATTTGAGGTGATGTTTTGAACTTTGAACAAGTTACAAATACTTCCTCGAACAGCAAATGCAATAAATATCTCAGCAGAAGAAATTTCTTTGACTTCTTTCCCTGGATGAAGTCCAGGGAAGAAAGTGGGGCCAGAGCCGTTACGTGATGAGGAGGAATTTAAAAAGTCAGCTTTAGGAACCTCAGCAGAAAGCTCATTTCAGGCTTCGTGTGAGTTTTTGATGAACATTTAAGGTGTCTTGAACCATTTTACTCATCCCTGTTAAACTGGGGCTGCATCTGTTAAATCTGTCAGCCAGGAGCCGCCGTAAATGCGAAAAGCAGAAAAGCCTCTGCTGAAGGTTTGAAACCAGTCCTTATTTATCATTTTGGGTGGAATTGAGGGCTTGTTTTCCTTCTGTCTGGACATGTCACCTACAAGATCTCCTAAATCCTCCATCCTTCACAGTTTGGGTTTGCATTTGATTGGAAATTTGTCTCCAAACTCAGCGGGGTGGGCTGGGATCCCCAACTTCCATGACAGAAATTCCTTTTAGAGTAGATAGATTTTTGTGTTACATTTATGAACAGTGAATTATAAAGGGAGAGTGACACACTTTGCTTGATGTGCTTTGTCACCCTGAGCTCAGGGCAGTCAAATTAATTTAGGCCTGCAAAAAGTGACTGATGTGCCCTTTTCTCTGAGGTGAAGAGATATTTGTAGTGGCATGAAGCAAGCTGGGAACATTTCTTGTAAGACTGCCCAAAGGAAATAGCACCGTGAACAACTGGCTTTTTGTAGGGAAGACTACATTAAAAGGAAAAAAAAAACCACCCAACAACATAGTTTAAAATTATATTTATAAAAAAAAAAGGGGTAAAAAAAAAAGATGACATATTTCAAGTCTTGCTGAAACGCCTGAAAAGTTTCCCTGTGACACTAAAATGATCTAAGTCATGTCTCCAAAGAGTAGCTCATCATTTCTCAGACAACAGCAGGAATTTGTGGCTGACCTCCTGAGGGAAATGGTCAACTTTCTCCATCTTTCCTCTCCATGCCAATGTTTGCCTTTAATTTATGTTGGTCACTTGAAAATGGAAAGTTCAGTAACAAAGCTGAGCTAAAAGGGGGGAAAAAACCCAGCCTGAGAAAGGATTTGCTTTGTGGGATTTGTTTTCCACAGCACCCTGGTTTTACCCAGGCTGTTTCTGTGTTTTCCAGCCTGTTTCTCACCCCGGTGCTGCACAATCCCAGTGCCCTCCCCAGATGGAGAAATGAAAGGCTGCAGTAATTGAGGTCAGTTGTCGTTCCTGCTGACTGTTTGCAAAGGGTTTTTTACAAGCTGTCAGGCCACCCCCATCTGGTAGAGAAGCTCCACATCTCTCCCAGCCAGGGCACTGTGTTTTCTTTCAAAATATCATAGAGGAAATGTGTTGCTTCAAGAAAGATACAGGGAATTCTCAATGAAAGCCAGGAACTTGGATTTCATGATGGGCATTGGTCTCTCAGCCTCTTGTAGATCTGGAAGTTTAATAGATTTAGTAGTAACTGTCCTGTAGATTTGTGGAATTAAAATTCTACAATTTAATTTAATTCTACAATCTAATTTAAACACTACCCCAAAGTAGCACAAGTCATGTGAGTGCCTCAGCAATGAAGGTGAAGAAAATGAGGTGCACCAAGAAGACAGCACCCAAAAATGGCACAGGAGAAACTCATGCTCCAGGTCATGAGAAGAAGAGGGGTAAAAAAAGCTAAATTTTGGGTTTTTTGACTCTGCTTTGATGGGATAAGTGTGTGTGCATCTTCCTGCACCAAAGGAAGGTCTGAGGGACAGCAGAGAGTTCCAGAGCACTTCCATGATGCCTCCAGAAAAGCACTGAGGTGTTACCACCCCAGGAAGACCCAGCTGCTTCTGCCTTCACCAGGCTGGTATTTAACACCAGAGCAGATGGACATTGATTTAGGATGGGCTGAGCATGCCCAGCCTCACAGACACCCACAAGAAACCCTTCTGCTCTGACCTCTTTAAAAGTTCCCTTAAAAAGTAACAATCCAGGTGTCCAAAAAAGCAATGAGAAGCTGATTAAGCTGCAATCTACAGGGCAAAGTTGATTAATATTTTGTGATGAGTGAAAGATTTTGTGTCACTGGAAGGAGCATCACAGTGATGCTGTTTGCCAGACAACACGAGGCACAGGTTTTGTCAAAAACAATTTAGAAGAAAGATTTGAGATTTGTGTTCTAGCACAGTGTGGAACAGATCTCCATCCTGCAGATATTTATTACTTTTGCAATTCCTTTTCTGTCTGTAGTCTGCTTTTTGTTTATTTCTTTGTTTTTCTGGCTCTGATAAGGAGCCTTTATCAACCTGTGTGAGGTTTTTATCATTTCCAAAAGGTTGTTTTTGCAAAACACAACTTCCAAAATGGGAGAAATGCAGAAATTTAGATTTTTCTTCCAGAAAAAGGTATTTACAAGCATGGTAAACGTAAATGCCATTTAAGTTGAGTTTAAAATATTATTTATGCCAAGATAATCCTTTGAATGCAATTTTACCCACTTGGGAGAGACCGTACTCTCCTGAAAAGATGAATTTCAGCAGGTCACACACTTTATGGTCCTAATGAACAGCCCCAAATTGTGTAAGCATGAATAGCAAATAGGGGTTGAGTTATCTTTTTGTCATCTGGTGGTTTGTTTTCCCCCTCACCCCAGGCACATCATGCTGTCTCATGCTTTTCCACACCCAGGACATTGGAAAGAAGTTGTTCAACAATTCAGCTCCTGCCAGGATCTCTCGGGCACGAGCTCATTTCCAGGGCTTCCACCCAAGATTTTCACTACCTGACACCTCGCTGGGCTTTCTCCCTGATCTGGAAACATCTGGACTGCCCTGCAGTGCACATCTGGATGAGGCACAGCTGCTGGAGGGTCACTCCCACCAAGGGAAAATCAGACATGTTGGGAAGATCTCAGAGCACCAGGCAAATATGAAACCCTACAATCACCATCAGTCCAACCATGGTGGGCTCCTGCATGGCTGAAAGGTTTCAGCTTTTTCCCATATAATCCGCCCTTGGCACAAGCTCCAAATGGATCAAACTGAATTCACCTTTAACCTCTCAGCTTTCCTGGTTTTTATTTTTTCTAGGAAAATTCTCCAGCTGATGAGGGGAAGAAGAAGATGCTCACATTCCCCAGCAAGACCAGAGAGAGGATGATGCACACCCTGCACTGGCTCCTCCATCCCTCTCAAACTCCAAAGCTCAGCTGAAACACAGCAGAATCTGAATCCTGCAGACCACGGGGCTCTGTTAGTGATGAGGAGAACTCTCAGAATTCTGGGCCAGATCTGGAATGACGTGTTTTATACACAGATTGCTGGGAATGGCCAACTTTTCCCAGCTGGGAGTGGGCAGAGGGTGCTCCTGTAGGCCAGGGCGTCTGTGCATTGTCTGTGACAGCCCTGGCAGTAGCAAGTTGGGCCCTGTATATGAAATATGGTATTTTCACACATCCAGGGAATGCCACAATAAAACAAGGAACTGGTGCAGTTTACGACTGGGCCTCATGCTGAGTCCAATTAAACCTACTGTTTCCAATCAGGTTTAATGTGAGGATAAAGTGAATGCTCCCTGAGATTTGGAGGAGGATAATTTGTCAGTAATAATAAGTGTAGACAAACAGGATGTTCCACAGTGCAGGGGCCTGATTAAAACCAAATGTGTTTCCAGGGATCCTCTCGAAACTCCTGGCAGCCAGCGCAGCCAGCCTTGCTTGCAACTTACAGCAGTTCTTTTGCAAAAGATTGCAGCCTTTGCAATTCTTCCTAAATCCCATGGAAAAAAAAATCAGAGCCAGGCCATTGGGTCACCCAAGAGCCATCTCTGTGCATTGCTGTTGGTTTTTGAGGGCTTTTTTCAGAGTGTGTTTCAGCTTTGTAACCTGTCAATGCAAGGACATCCTAACAGGAAAGGGAAAATGTCTTGGATTTTCAGGCTGGCCCTATCCTACTTCCTGACAGGAGCCTGTCTAGCTGGTCTTAACATTGGCAAAAATGCATTTTCTGATCAAAATGGGGTTTCCTACAAGAGGTGAATTCTTTCTTGATGAACTTTACCACAGAAACAAAATTTGCCGTCATCGATCCAAAAAATCCCTTCAGCTTCGGCAGAGTTTATTGAAAAGAAACAAGGAAAGTTTTAAACTATCCCAGACTTCAGGTTTTAAATTAGACTTGAGATCACTCTAATAACCTTTTTTTCTTATTTCCTAGAAAAGGATTTTCTCACTTTCTGGCCAGATGGGACCCTGGGTACCTCAGTGCTCGTTAGTCAGGTTACAGTCCCTGGGAAAGCAGCGGTTACCTGGTGCTGCAGAGCTGCTTTTGTTTATTAGAGACAACCAGCCTGAGGTCAATGTGCAGAGCACTTAACATACTAACAAACCACTAATTAACCCAACACAGAAGCAGGAGCCCGTGCCCAAAATGTGTCTCTAATTCTCCATCTCCCCGTGCTTCCAGCAGCACAATGGATCGTGTGTGGAGCGGGGGCTGTGGCACGGACCTGCCACTGCTGCAAGTTCCAGAAATCTGGATTGGGATGGGGGAAATCTCTGAAACAAATGCAAACCTGGATGTTGTGTACTGCTGATTTTCCCTGTATATAATCACCTCCTCCAGTACCTTCTTTGGGGCTGTAATCTCTATTTGAAATTTATGTTTGCCTTAAGGATGGTTCAGGTTTACTGGAATTTTTCTGTCTGGATCCTCTCTCTCCATCTGCCCTGGTGGCACTTGCTTTTTTCAACAACAGATTATGGGAAACACTGCAATCCTCAAAAATGTGGATTCTGTAGGTGTCAGTGGTTTTTTGGTGCCTTTTTTCCAATAACAGAAACCTCCATTACTTCCTTACATCTCACTCCTTAATGATTTCTTGTTAGGAAGGTCTGATGAACTCCATCCAGTGTCCTCAGGATCAAATATATATTCTGATATTTAAAAATACACTTTATATATATAAACACAATTAATAAACCCCATTCTAGGCTATAAACAGGGAGACAACCCCAACACTTGAATCCCAAAAACCTTTGTGGGTGAATTCCCATCAAAAATGGAGCATACATACAAGACCAGGAAGGTCTGATGAGCTCCTTCCAGTGCCCCAGGACCAAATATATATTCTGATATTTAAAAATATACTTTATATATATAAGGTTAATAAGCCCCATTCACAGTTAATAAACCTCATTCTAGGCTATAAACAGGGAGACAACCCCAACACTGGAATGCCAAAGACCTTTGTGGGTGAATTCCCATCAAAAATGGAGCACACATAGAAAAAGGTGGAAGTTTTAAAGTCCCAAAATGAAGCTCTGATGTGGTTTTGGAACATGTGCCCAGTGAAGTGGCCTTGCTGGAGAAAGGCTGCACGGGCACTGAGGGGTTTATTTCAGTCTCAAAATGGATGGAAAACTCTCCCCTTCCTTTCAGCCTGGAAGAAAAATGCAGGTGAATCCACAGGGTTGAAGAGGTCTGGAAGAAATCAAACTTTGGGGAGAAGATGTTTTGGGGTACCTGAAGATTTCCATGTCTCTGGCATAAAAAAAAAATAGAATTTCCACAAAACTGAGAATTGAGATGGGAAAATGGCACCCATAAAGAAAAGAAAACGCATCCTGGATGGGAGCATGGAGAGAAAGAGGCCCCAGAACAGGGATGCCAGTCTGACACAGTCGTGCATGACTTTTTCTTGACAGAATGACAGTGGCCAAGATGTCCTTTCAAACAGCAGCAGCTTCTCCAGAAAGCCCTGGATGTCTCTGAGCAGAGCTGCCCCAGACAAATAAACCATTTGATTTAATTTAGAGCCACAGCTTGTTCCCAGGGAAGGGTAATTGGATCCATGGCAGAGAGCTGGGGAGGGGGCCTGAGATGAAACAAAGGAGGCAGCTCTGCTGCTTGGGATACCTCTGTCCTCCAGTGGAAATTTCTTATGGAACAGAAGGGAACAGAGCCCCTTCTCCAAACAGCAGGGCAGCTTCTGTGACCTAATTTCCTGCCACTGTTCCCTCTCCTCTGATAATGGGGAAGAACGCTGCTTTTCTCCTCCCACAACTAAACAAACAAAGCATGGAATGAGTGGGAATGTTTCATGCCAAAAGCCTGCAGAAGGAGAGAGAGCTGCTCTGGCCTGGAGACCTGTGCAGGCAGAAGGTGGAAGCAGGGTTATGAGGTGATTGTTGCTGCTGCTGCTGTCCTGCAGCTTCCAAACTTGGTGCATCCTGATGTTCTGAGAGTGGTGAGGAGTGGGAAAGAGGAGAAGCTGCCTCTGAAAGGGAATGGAGCACCAGGAGAGGCTGAGGGAGCTGGGAAGGGGCTCAGCCTGGAGAAAAGGAGGCTCAGGAGGGACCTTGTGGCTCTGCACAACTCCTGACAGGAGGGGACAAGCTCTGCTCCCAGGGAACAGGGACAGGAGCAGAGGGAACAGCCTCAGGCTGGGCCAGGGCAGGCTCAGTGTGGATATAAGGAGAATTTCCTCACAGAAAGGATTATTGAGCATTGGAACAGCCTGGCCAGGGCATTGGTAGAGGGATCTAAATGTGGTGAAGGTGTCACAGGTGGGGACGTGGGTCAGAGGTGGCTGTGGCAGTGCTGGGGGAATGGTTGGACTCAATGACCTGAGAGGTCGAGGTTGGACTCGATGGACTTGGTGGCCTGAGAGGTCTTTTCCAACCCAAATCCCTCTGGGGTTCCATGCTTTGCCTCCTCCCTCCCTGACTCCAAAGAGCTTTGGAGGAGGACAGCTGGAATTTCAGCTGTTGGCCATCATCCCATGTTGGCTCTTGGTGGGACGCCTCCCACAGGTGCCCAGTAAAAGTAAAGTGACATTTGGTGCCTGGGGAGGGCTGGGAGGTGGCATTGAGCCCTGGCTGTGGTGCCAGGGGGTCGTGGCAGCCCCGTGGGTGGTACCATGGACAGTGTGCCCATCGTCACACGGCACTGTTTGGTGAGTGAAAACCTGACATTAAAAGACAAATAAAAAAAAGGGAAAAAAAATCTAAAAATATCCCATCCCAACACATGGTCACAGGCTGATCTTGGGACTTGCAAAGAGCCTGGAAAGTGATATCAGTGTCTGAATCTGATTTGAGTCTTCTTGGGTCTTCCTGACCCAGAGTAATTGAACAGTGACCTTTTCTTGAGCTGTCACCACTTAGGAACAGCTGTGGAGCAGAGCTACATGGATATATCCACAAGATAAGACATTTACAGCTTTTATTCTCTGTTTTTTCTGTTTTGGGATCAGGAGAGAAGTAATAACACTGGTTTGTGGTGTTGTTTGATGGGGTTTTTTTTAATTTGAATATAAATTATCACTATTTTCCTCTTTCCTTCTCCCCACAGCACATCATTAAACACTCAGCTCTGGACTGCTCTTCCCCACATCTCTCAGATGTGTCATTTACTCTGTTGAAAAGAAAGAAAAATCCACAGCTATTCAGGATAAAAAAACAGTTGTTTGAAATTCTGAGGCATAATATAAACATTGCCCTCAATGCTGGATTTCCTTTTTCGAAGCAAGTGCTGTCACTATCATTGCTTTCAATCTGGGCAGAGTTCTTGCAACTTTATATACTTGTTTTGTAACTGTGACTGGCTTGAAATTCAGAGTGAGGGTGGTAGGAAGCAAATTGGGAATGTTTTTTCCTCTTTTTTTCATTGATTGTTTAAATTTCATACCCCTGAATAATGGAGCTAGTCCTGTTCACAAGAACATTTTCTCATTTTATATTTCCCCCCACAAAATGAGCGCTCAGCCTGGGAATTATTTTAGGAAGTTTACTTTTAATAAGATCCATATAGTTATAAAACATAATCAAAATATATTAACTCTTCTTTAGTCCTTTGCTTTAGGCTGGAATTCTCTCTGCCATTTCATGCCTGGAAAATGAAAAATATATTTTAAAATATTCAGCTTTTTCTCACGAGGGAAAAAGGTGTTTGCTCCAGAAGGCTTCTGGTTTATGTTGTGTATTTTAAATTTGTTTTAAATAAACGAGGGGAGGTGTCACTGAGCTGCCCAGCAATGTGCTTGGCGGAGATGGAAGTTGCATTTAAAGCTCTTTTCCCGATTTTTTTCCAAAGGAAAATGCTCCCGGAGTCCACTAGAGGGTCCAGCTCGGAGCAGGCTGCAGGTGGAGCATCCACCCTGCTCCCGGCTGGATGCTGCTCCAAGCCCATCCCCAGGTCAGAAAACACCTGAGAGAGGAGAAAAGGATCAGATCAGTCCGGAAATTTATCCGAATGATCGTCAGAAAAGGGTCAGTTGTTCCTCACTTCAGTTAATTCAAAGATGGGCGTTGATGGGAACCAGAATTGCTGCTCCTTCTCGTGGCTCATTTCTTCTTCCTTTTAATTCCTCAAGAAGCTCTCTGAACTTTTAAATTTCAGTTTTGTTTTAGTTTTGAGCGTTTTTCTTACAAGTCAATATAGAAATATAATATATATATAATATATAATATATATATAATATATAATATATAATATATAATATATAATATATAATATATAATATATAATATAT